>BOSO01001543.1:0-48727 GCA_018403395.1 Gorsachius goisagi
CCACCTGCTCTGGTGTGGGGTCCTCCACGGGCTACAGGTGGAGATCTGCTCCACCGTGGACCTCCATGGGCTGCAGGGGGACAGCCTGCCTCACCATGGTCTTCACCACGGGCTGCAGGGGAATCTCTGCTCTGGCACCTGGAGCACCTCCTCCCCCTCCTTCTTCACTGACCTTGGGGTCTGCAGGGCTGTTTTCTCTCAGATCCTCTCACTTCTCTTCTCTCTCTGGCTACTGAGCTGCAGCCAGTTTTTTTCCTTCTTAAATATGTTATCACAGAGGCACTTCCACTGTCGCTGATTGGCTTGGCCTTGGCCAGCGGCAGACACAGGGAAAACTTCTAGCAGCTTCTCACAGAAGCCACCCCTGTAGCCCCCCCACTATCAAGACCTTGCTACACAAACCCAATACAAGGATCCAAGCAAATGCCACTTCCGTACATCCTAGAAGGAAGACAATGAGTCCATGATGGGCATGGGATCACCATCCTCCATACAACTACAGTCAACAGTACAACTGCTTCAGATTTGTTGATATCTTATTGCCTAGCCAAGGAAAAAGCTGACATTATTTCTGAATGTCTGTGCTTTGTTATACAAATAATATAAAAACATAAGGAGTTTCAGAGAGAAACATAAATCAAGAGGTTCTTTTGGTACCATCAGAGTTAAAACCTGTAACTTTAATATAGAATATTTCAAGTATTACCAAGCAGAGATAATCAGTGTTTGGTTTAATTGCTCCCTTTGTGAAAAGACTTTATTAAATTAATTAACCAAGTTATCTTCTCAGAGCATGATCCATTACTAATTCTAAAATTATTGATCTTTTCATTTGGAAGTCATTGTTCAGCATCAAACTGGTTTTTGCAATTAGCATATACTAGCAAGTTTAATAAAACTCAAGGACCTCTCTAAAGACCTAAGAGACTGCAAAATGAAAATATTCCTAAGTATGCTCAGAAATTACCATTATGCATAGTCATCTCGATCCCAGGCAAGGAAGGCAGTAAGAACTTAAGTAACTATTGACAGCACAAATCCCAAGTGAGCTTACTACGAAAAAATTCTCTTTTCTCTTGTCCAGCTGACATTGACTTACATACTAATCAAGCTGCATCACCAAGGGTCTCCATTTTGCCCTCCAAGCTGTACCTTGTAGGAACATATATACAAACCCACAGCATTCCCCAAATCACACTGACTTTGTGTTCCTTTCTCACACTCTACTTTGGAAACCACTAATCACAAAGTCTTCAGCTCTGTGCAAACAAAAAGTGATCATTACCAATTGACAGGGAAGCTGTTGTATAAAATAAGAAAAAAGCTTCCTGAGCATTCACAGGCTACACTGAGTAGAAAAGCCTATTAAAATAGCACTAGTAGCATTCGAACAAACTACTTAACTACAAGCAAAAAAGGAAACCTGACTCTAAAGTAATTCAGGAAAAGTAAAACTTAAATTTGCACGATATCATTTAGGAAGTGGAAGGGTTAAAGCAATCATGTATATCAAGGGATGAAAATTGCTGAAAAAATAGTTACTGGAAGGGGGATATAAGGCAACGCAGATTTACAATGACATTCACATATACAATTGTTCATTATCAAAAGGAAGTTTCTTTTGTACTACAAGGCCCTCAGAGTTCCTCTCCTTCTCCCTGCTCTTCTGAACTACTTTCTTTGCCCTCACTTCTTTCCATGCTTCCTCCATTTCTCCATCCATGCCCCTTCATAAACCATGACAGATGGCACTCAGCTGGAATTGAGGCCTTTCAGATAATTTCTTCCTACCTTAATTTTGTCATTGTATAAGTTTGCATGGTGACCATAAGACCCCAAGCAGTACTGGGCTTAACTTCTACAAGACACATGCACAGGCTTCTTTCTCCCTAGAGGAGTACCTCCTTCCCACAAAAAAGTCATCAGAATATCCAAATCTTTCCTCTTGAAAGCAAGTACCTCAGAGTTTTTCCCAGGATACACATTAAACCACCCAGTGCAAAATTGCAAATATGATATCAAGAGGTAAAACAATAAATAAGGCACACATCAAAGCAACATACCTGTTGTTCAAAGATTAAAATAAAAGAACTCCTGATGTCCCAGCTTGGCAGAAGAACTTCTCACTTTGATCTTGCCATGAACCTGTGCAGCAGATCCTCTCCCCAGTGGTAAGGATCGGCATGGACCCTCCATTAGGGCTGAAGAGGTCTGGGCACAGACACAAGCCACAGGAAAAAGCAGCAGGAGGGAAGTCCTCCACGTACAGGGCATTTGTTCTGACCTGCTCCTGCTTTGCTGAGTGGTTGCTCTACCTGCACCTGCCAAAAAAGCAAAGCTAGAGACTGCAGGATTGAAAGGCCATACCGCCACAAAAGCAGAGACCTGAGCCCAACTCAGAGGGAGAAAACTTCATTTTCTAGAATTAATGATTTCTCATTATTCTCTACGTGGCAAGTTAATTTTTTTCTAGCTGATATAATCTTGAATTTGGATGAAGTATGTACCTTTACTTCATATGGATTTATACATCTGCACATATGGTTCATTCATTACTGGGGGGGGGGGGGGGGGAGGGGGGAAACAGTAAGTTTTTNNCCCCCCCCCCCCCCCCCCCCCCCCCCCCCCCCCAAACAGTAAGTTTTTCAGCGACTGAGGACAACCAAACAGCCAAAAACCCCCATCTTTTCTAAGCATAACAATCATTCTTTTAGCTTCACACAAACACAGAGCTAAGAGTCCCTTCCAGTATTCACAAACAGCTTGTTACAACATGTAACTTCAGGACAACATTGCTGTTTCTGTCCTTTTCTCCAAATAGAGGACAGTAAGGGATGTGACCTGCACGCACAACTGCTGATTTATGCTGTGCTGGCTAGGAGGAACTACACTGTCAGCAAGACAATTTCTCATGATTACAGTGTTTACTAGTCTCACTGAGACTAGAAGTCCATGTTCTGAATGTAAGAAGAAAAGCTATGGACAGTTCAGATACAAGACATAATGCATGTATAGCATGTACAAGCTAAATGTCTCCTTTATGTAAAAGATAGATGACACATACTCTAATTAAAGGTTAGTCAAGGAGTATAATGACTAAACATAAGAGTTGATAATCTTGATTACAGGTTGGTCAGACAGATCAAAGTATTAACTTGGCTCAATGTTCCTAGAAACAACTTTGTGAACTTTTGATGAGAAGATTACTGTGTCCTGAATTCCTTCTCCATCACTTGAGACTTTTGTCTTCCCTTTAAATAGCTCACACAGTTTAGGCACTTGCTTCTTATTCTTCTGCTTTGACCGGTGCTGAAACACTGGTGAAGTGGAATGAAATGCTACACAGTGAAGATTAACCTTGACCTGCCAAATTCAACAGTGGGCTTGAACCTTTCCTGGCCTGTGCCTATCCATACTCTCCAGGGTTGCAACCTGCACCCCTGCCATACTACTGTGACTCAGTGCAGCTGAAGAAACTCCTTCCTCTCCATGGGCTGCCCTAGGCTCTTTACTTCCTTGCCCCTCACTTTGCAAGCATTGTTTCAGCCTGTCCTGCCTTGCCAGTGTGCCCCACTGAACTCCTCCACTGAGTATGAGCCACAACTCTTTGCCCCTGAATTTCTCCTTTCAGCCCACACAGCTGCCTCCTTCATGCTCTCCTCTCACATTAGCTCAGCAGCAATCACTGCATGCCTCCAGGATCCTATCCACATAGCTCTCCTCCAGAGCTTCCTTGAACTAGCCTAGACTATTTCTTTCTTCTCATGTCAGTCCTGCTCCACAGCAGTTTCCCTCACATCTCCAAGCGTCACCACACACCACATCCTTCATGGTGTACTAACACACCCCACTGATCCTTCTTCCAAGAGCACAGAGCTGAGCCATCCCTCAGCCTCAGAAGAGAACCTCTTAGCCCTTGCCACCCTGGCAAGATGCTGTGCTGCTCCACACCCTCCTCTCTCCCACCTGTGCTTCTCAAACAGCTCCCCCCCTACTCAGGTTGCCTTATCTTCCCATGCACACCTCAGGCCTTTTCATGCTCAGCCATACCTTAGCCCCCTCGACCATCCAACTCTAATACCCTAGGACCACAAGCATCTTTATTCCCATTCCCCTCCTCCAAACAAAGTGCACTTCCCTCCCACAATCTCCAGCGAGCTTCTGTACATCCCCAGGGTTCCCCCTGACTCACTGCAATGTCACAAGTGACCCCACTCATTTTCCTGCACCCCTTGCTGTGAGGATCACACCCCTGTTCTCCTGCCTCCACAGCCATGGCTGGTACCCAGCATCCTGCACCCCCAACAGCTGGTTCCACAGCTGCTCTCCATCCCAGCAATTGACCTGCCTTCACTGCCATACCTGCCAGAAAGTGGGGGGAGGAAGGAGGGAAGAGGGAAATAGGAACCATCTTCCCAGTAGGTGATCCCTGAAACTCAGATGAAGGTGATTACCTGTGATTACCTGTTTTGGGAATGACAACTAACTGAACTTTTTTCTTGTGGCCACTTGAAGCAAGTCTGAACAGATATTTCCATCAGATAATAGCAACCACTCCACCATATAGCTTCTTTTCTAGGTTAAGCGGAGAAACAACAAGCAAAAAGGGGATTGGAAACCTGCTACTGTCTTATTTTTTGGGATGGTATGAACTACCTGTCTTCTTATCATTACAGATAGCAGTTATGTAAGGATGCTCACAGAATGAGTACTTAATCTAAAAAGAAAAATAGTTATCAAAATTTATTTAAAAGCTTAAGAAAAAAGTACAGTGCAATAGTTCCCCCTACTGACAGCACAGAATCAAATTACTAATCAATGTTATTTCCTGGGTAGTCCTCAAATTATTAATTCACCGTCCCGATGTGACACCTACCCAGGTTTAACCATGCACAGTAAGCTGTGTGAAAATCAGCTACCTTAGAAGACAATGAAGATTTGCCAAATGGTAGACAACAAGATTTGACAAAATTCCAGTTGATCCCTAAGATTATTTATCACGTATACAAAATGACAGTATGCCATCCTATAGAAAGATTATAAAACATGAGCAAGTGTATATATTCTGAATGAAACACCAGGATGTCCACCAGCAAAAACAGAAACGTAAGTGAAGTGCAGCTGTACAGCTTCCTATGCTTGCTGAAATCTAAAGGACAGATGGCAGGTCTGAGCAGAGACTTGCCAAACTCTGGCTGTATTTGGGGCTGATCTCTTTGGACAAAGAGCAAGTCTGACATTCAATCTTGTCCCCAGTTCCCAACAACAGGCAGTGAAAATAGTGTCATTCTGCTCTACTGTCAGGTCTTTTGAGCCAGTGGCAAGCTGAGTTAAATCAGAACTAAGAACAGCCGCTTACAGAAGTCAAACTGCAATTTGGGACTAGATGTGCGTCTGGTCAGCAGCAAAAGCATTCCTCCACCCTTAAATGCCTAACTTTCGTTTCTGGGTTGTAAAGCTAACATGATTTTGCACTCTGGTCGTTTAGCAAGAATGCAAGAGGCTGAAGAAAATCCTCTAGTACATTATATCCTCATCTCACTTGGAAAAGGTAATGAACAAATATGCAATGATGGAAGAATAACAGAAATAGAGGGTCTACTGAAATGCACTGGACTACACAATTCTCTAAATCAGGATTTTGCAGACTTCTGTTATGTTCTCTGTATAAAAATGCACCTGAAAAAATTGCTAAATGCTATTAAAGATAATGCCAAATCTCACTGCAAGCACACATACAGTGAATATGACGTCTACCCGGCCAATATTCAGAGACGGGTCAGCTGCTGATACCTGTATACGATCATCTAGAAGTTGCCTACATGTCAAAGCTTCTCACCTCACTTCCAATTCTCCCTCTGCTCTCCCTGGAAAAATATAATTACACATCAATAGGGACACGCACCTTCCTCTTAACTGCATCTCCAGCACCTGACTTTTTCACTTGAACAAGGTTTCACGTTCCTCCCAGTGCACAGCGAGTGTAATACCACTCGGTCGGCTCCCTGGCAGGCTCTGTGAGCATGCCTCTTACTCCAGGTTTTCACAGCCTGGTGCAGAAAAGCCTTGCTCATCGCTGAGGTTTCTGGTAAGACAAAATATGACAAATAAAACAATAGTTGCTCAAAAGGATCCTCTTTAGGGCAGGCTGCAGCTGCTTCGCATCACACCAGAGCCACAATGCTACCACTCAAGCTCTGTGCCGAGGTAAGACAGATTTGAAACTGTCAGAATTCAGCATTTTTCCACTCACTTTGGTTTTAGCAGCATTGCATCTACTATTATAGAAATCCTGTTTCTGATAATATATTCTCTAGGGAAAAAATATTTGGGGCGAGTCACTGTTGCCATAACCCTTGCTGTAAGAACAGTATATACAAATACAGTGTTGGATCATTAACTCCTTAGGACAGGGACCAAATCTTTTATCTTGTAGAGAAGCTCCTGCATCCCAGGAAGCCACAGCAGATGTTGTTTCTACGTTCTACCACCAAACTCCTTGGAGGACTGCCCTTTGCCCCTTTAACTGGTGTTCATCACAGCAGAAGTTGGATGGTGAGTATGTGCAAAGGGAAGCTGGTGGCTCCATGCCTCTCAGCGGAGCAGCAGAAGCCTGGCTCCCCAGGGGTGTGATGGGCCCCAGCGTGGCAGGCCCCAGGCCTCCACCCAAGCTCAGTCTCCACAGTACGAATTGGAAAGATTTTAATGTCTTTCAACATTAGCGACCTGCTAGACCACTTAGACACACACAAGCCTATGGGGCTGGATGGGATCCACCCAAGGGTACTGAGGGAGCTGGTGGAAGTGCTCACCAAGCCACTTTGCATCATTCATCAGCAGTCCTGGCTAACTAGGGAGGTCCCAGTTGACTGGAGATTGGCAAATGTAACGCCCATTTACAAGAAGGGCCAGGGGGAGGATCCAAGGAACTACAGGCCTGTCAGTCTGACCTCAGTGCTAGGGACAGTTATGCAGCAGATCATCTTGAGTGCCATCACGCAGCATGTTCAGGACAACCAGGTAGTCAGGCCCAGTCAACATGGGTTTATGAAAGGCAGATCCTGCTTGACCAACCTGATCTACCTCTGTGACAAGGTGACCCACTTAGTGGATGAGGGAAAGGCTGTGGATGTTGTCTACATAGACTTATAGTAAAGCCTTTGACACCACTTTCCACTGCATTCTGCTTGAGAAACTGGCTGCCCACGGCCTGGACAAGGTGTACTCTTTGCTGGGTAAAAGATAGCTGGCTGGATGTCTGGGCCCGAAGAGTTGTGGTAAATGGAGTTAAATCCAGTTGGTGACCACTCACAAGTGGTGTTCCCTAAGGCTCAGTACTGGGGCCAGTTCTGTTTAATATCTTTATCAATTATCTAGACAAGGGGATTGAGTGCAGCCTCAGCAAGTTTGCGGATGACACTAAGCTGGGTGGAAGTGTTGATCTGCTGGAAGGTAGGACGGCTCTACAGAGGGACCTGGACAGGCTGGATCGATGGGCTGTGGCCAATTGTATGATGTTGAACAAGCCCAAGTGTCGGGTCCTGCACTTGGGTCACAACAACCCCATGCAATGCTACAGGCTGGAAAGCTGCCTGGTGGAAAAGGACCTGGGGCTGTTGGTCAACAGCTGACTGAACATGAGCCAGCAGTGTGCCAAGGTGGCCAAGAAGGCCAATGGCATCCTGGCTTGTATCAGGAGTAGTGTGGCCAGCAGGACGAGGGAAGTGACTGTGCCCCTGTACTCACCACTGGTGGCGCCGCACCTCAAATATAGGGTTCTGTTGTGGGTCCCTCGGTTCAAGAAGGATATTGAGGCGCTGGAGCATGTTCAGAGAGGGTCAACGAAACTGGTGAGGGGTCTGCAGCACAAGTCTTATGAGAAGCAGCTGAGGGAAGTGGGGCTGTTTAGCCTGGAGGAGGCTGAGGGGAGACCTTGTGGTTCTCTACAGAGAGGCAGATCGAAAGGAGGTTGTAGCGAGGTGGGTGTTGGTCTCTTTCAGAGTTACAGGTGATTAAGATGACAGGAAACGACCTCAAATTACACCAGGGGAGGTTTAGGTTGGACATTAGGAAAAATTTCTTCACTGGAAGTGTTGTCAAGCATTGGAACGGGCTGTCCAGGGAAGTGGTTGAGGCCCCATCCGTGGATGTGCTGCTGTGGGACATGGTTTAGCACTGGACTTGGCAGTGTTAACTTCACGTCTGGACTTGATGATCTTTTTTTTTTTGAACTTTTTTTCCAACCTAACCGATTCTACGATTCTGTGGTACGTCTCCTGAAGACAAATCACCTCCTCCTGCTCCTCTGAGCTTTCCCTGGGTAGCTGCCGACACCTCTGGTTCCCCGACGCCCGCCCCGCAGGCCTCACAGCCCCCGAAACACAACCGTACTGAGGCACCGTGGGTTGGGGCCCGGTCTTCGCTCGTGGGTTTTTAAGCGCCCGGCGCGAAGCCGGAGCCCTCCTCGAGGCCGCGGGGCCCGCCTGACGCACAGGAAGGCCGCTCCAGGGCCGGGGGCGGGCGCGGCATAAAGCGCGCGGGGGAAGGCGGGAGCCGCCGGGCAGGAGGAGGGAGCCGGCAGCAGGGCTCGGCCGGGACCCGCTGGCGCAGGCAAGTGGGGGGGCCCGGGGGAATGAGGTGGGTGGCCAGGTCCCCGCCGGCGGGGTAGCGCGGGGGCGTTCGGGCCGCCCCTGGCAGGGGAGGGCAGGCGCGGGGGAGGGCGGAGCGGCGGCCGGCCGGAGGGGCGCTCAGGGCCGGCGGAGCGGCTGGCGGCCGGAGGAACGCTCAGATCAGGTAGCACCGGCGGGCGGGGGCTGGCGGGCAGAACCACCGGCCCGTGAGCGAGCGCTGGGCCGCCGGAGAAGCGGGGTGCGGAGCAGCAGCGCTGTCGTGTCGCGGCTGTGCTACCAATGTCGCGGTTGCCGGCACCGCGATGCCGTGACTGTGCCGCGCCACCCCCGCAGCTCCCCCAGCTCTTTATCTTCCAGGGAAAGTGGGTGCCAGCACGCGTTGTACCGGGCGCGGTACAAAAATCCCATTTACAAACCGTACCCGCGTGCCTTGCCAGCCGTGAGCATCCCCGTGCGTTACATAGAGGGCCTAAGGGGTTGCAGCCTGGACAAAAATCTTGCCCGTTTTTCTTTTTTTTCTTTAGATGATAACGTTCATTTTTCTTGCAAATCTTCTTAGGCTATCATAATCACCAGAAATTGCAATAAAAAGTCCCACCGAAAGCAAACAGGCCTACAAATCTTAATTTTTTTCTCTGAATGAGAGTTGTTAATCTATCATTATTTGGTTCCTTGTATGTGTCTCGAGAATATAAGGTCTGTGATTCTCTGTAAGTATCAGTATAGCAACAAAGACGGTGAAACATGCTGCACATTACTCCTCGGCAATTTAAAACAAACTTTGCGGCGCTATTTTTTCCTCTGCTGCATGGAAGCACTAAAGAGGAGGGAAATGTCACTGGGCACATTTCCATTGACGTTACACAGTCTCCTTCATACCACACATGGAATCATCCCATGCCTAAGGAGAAACTAAACCCTGTCACTTTTACTTTTGCATGAGTAAGTACTCAGGACTCCGTTACACCTTGAGATATTTAATCTTTCCCCCCCCCCCTTGACTTAAGAAAATGCAAAATGAAAGACCACAGCAAAGATAATGTACTTTCTACTTCAAACTGTTGACATTCTGAAACTATGATTCAGAATCGGAAATAGAAAAGCTGTTCATAAAAAGGTCAACTTTTCATAAAAATGTCAATTTTGATGAAATCTCATCTTTTTTTCAGGAAAAATTTCTATTGAAAAATAAACAAATGTAATACGTTGACCTACTGCAGCGCAGTATTTAATCCACGACTGGATTTTATGTAGTTTGTTAACAACGAACAAACATCCTAATGGAAGGGAAGACACATCTAGTATGGGATCAGGGTGTGGGCAGAGCTCACGTGAGGACCAGGATGCCAGGGCACAGGCCCTAGGGCATCCTTCCTCTCTGCTCATCCACTGTGGCCCGTTCTCAACCCTGCTGCTGACTTTTCATCCACTAGCCCAATCTAGCACTACAGCCTGGTGTAGCCTGCCCCCGAGGCAATGTCTTATCTTTAGTCTTTCCTGCACTAAAAATACCACAATTAAAATGATATTTTCACCAGTGGGATTAACGGTGATGTGGTGCAATCCTAGAGTGCAGGTATCAGAAAGGTAGCACTCTCCCAAGTGGAGAATCACTCAGGCTGAGGTGTCTGCTCGCCCAAACCAATCTCTTCAGTCCTCAGAGAGGAGCAGGTATTAATTCAGCCCACCTAAAATCTGGAACAACCAAGCTTCTAATTCCAGCATCTCAGTAAGCAGCCAAAACTTACTTGGGAAAGTTATTTCAGTAAGAATTGCAGAGCCTGTCATTGGGTGACGTTACTCTTGCTCATCTTACAGTTTTCCTACGACTTTATGCTTCCCAATTATTTTTTTTTCTTTCTGTAACATCAAATCTCAGAATTCTGTGGCAATTAAGAATGGAAAAGATGTACTGGATAAACAATTCAGGTTATAAAACAAACAGTACTCTCCAAACAAGATGTGGGGCTTTAGGAACAGCACAGTAACATACAAACATTATGGCTTTAGGAAAAGTTTGAGTGGCACGAATTCACTAAGAAGAGAGCAAATCTGTTGCTTTCCACTACTCTTTCATAAGAATGGTTTTACCCAATTTTGAAGAGTACAGTCCTAAGCTACTTCTCTTGAAAGAGACGCTGTGTCAATCTCCCTGCTTTGTGAGCATCATATGGTACCCCGAAACATTTGCATTCAGGAAGGAACTTGGCAGAGGTGCCCATCCAAGTGTGAGAGCTAGAACTTCTTTTGATGGTCATGCATCACTTTTCTCCCCTTTCCCTTTAAACGATTAACTTTAGTCAAGTACCATCTGTTTTGAAAGACAGAACAAACAGGAACATTAAGTATATAATAAGAACTATAATGAAAAGAAGTGATTTATGCACTTTGGATTGTTACTTCTGATTCACCTTTCAATGGCAAACATGTTTAATTTTTTCTTTTGCAGTATGTCCCAATGGAGTCAAGTTCAACAACTGGAAATAAAGTTTTTGGAGCAGGTAGACCAGTTCTATGATGATAACTTCCCAATGGAAATCCGGCATCTACTGGCACAATGGATAGAAAGCCAAGATTGGTAGGATTACACTTATTCCCTCCCTTATTATTTCAGTCATGAACAATTTTTTACTTATCTGGCAGATTTTAGGGTGCTTGTTTGTGAACTGTACAGGCTCCTGCACTCCAAGAATAGTATTCCACAATTTATGGGTATAGCCTGTTGAACTATCAAACGCTAAATTTAAGGAATGCCTGGAGGCGAGGTTTCATTTGAACTTATTCCTAAACAAAATCCAATAAAAATGGTCTAGCAAATTAATGGTATTACAGGTTTTTCATAGAAAAAAAAATGATGCAAGTTAGTTTTCAATGGAAATGTTATAAATTTACCTCTTGCAGCATAAAATCATTCACTTGTCCAAAACTGCACTTAAAGCTGGATATATAATTTTGGGGAACAAGCCAGCTATTTTGCAGAAACTGTTCTCTAGAAGGTGAATTTATGCACAAATTTGGATCAAATTCACTGGATAGTTATCTTAAGAAAATTCAGAACTAAATGCCAAAAACAGTTTATAGTAGTCGTACCAGGAAGAGATATCTCATTTTTTCAAGCTAAATCCACAAGACTATTAGAGGACTATTGGAAAAAATAAATCAATCTGCTAAGGAATATCATCTTTCCTTACAGTTTATAGCTCGGTGTTTATGGAGCTGTAGGAACATGGGGAACATTAAAATCTCCTTTTTGCCAGATTTAGCAGGCATATCTCAAACAGGCATCTGCCATTTGGGGGTCAAGGAGAGAGAATATCCCAAGGACAAGGATGCCATGGAGCCCAAAGTCTATCTTCCTCTATTTTTCTCGCTAACATCGTTGCCCTTCATGTACCTAGCTGTTCCATAAACAGCAGAACCAGTAAAGCCTGTTTGCATGAGTGTGTTTGTGTCCTTTGTCCTCTACGTACCCTTCACCAGTAGCTTCAGGGTCTTCCAGTATCCCCAAATAGTTTGGCTGGGCAAAGGCTCATCTGCTGCCTGGTGTGAAGATACATATCTGCTGACTGACCGTCTGGCTGTTGCCTCCTGGAGCAAGTTATTACTGCCATTTTCCTCAGTGGAGGCACTAATTTGGATTCCTCTCTTCTACCAACCTGCCAGTTTTCTGTGAAATTCATAAGAACATACTATCTTTTGGACCTCAAGCCCACTGTCAACTTTGTCTGAAACTGAGCAGCAAATTCAGAAATTATATCTGTGTGACTGACAGAGTGAGAGGGACACTATGCATAAGTCTCGTTCCCTCTGGGAAGTGGGCTAGAAGTACTTAATTATTGACTGTACCAGAGACTAGAAAACCCTGGTTGTCTCCGCTCTGGCTGACTCCATAGCCTGTGCTAAGAACATCCTTGCCCTGTCTTTATAGCCACATATCTGCGTGAATATAAATAAAAGGATCATAAAATCAATTATTCACAAGCCTCTATATGCAAATCACCATATATTTAAAGCCTTTTTTTGCTGCCTAAATTTCTGAATGGATTATAGTTTTCTGTACAGATAGATTGACACTTCTTACAACATTTTAAACGTGTGGCTCTCATTCACTGGCTCTTTAGGGAGGCTGCGTCCAACAATGAAGCAATGGCAACAATCCTTTTACAGAATTTGCTAATACAAGTGGATGAACAGCTGGACCGGGTTTCACAGGAGAAGAATCTTCTTTTGATACACAACCTGAAAAGAATCAGGAAGCTGCTGCAGGTAGGTCGTTACTTCAGATGACAAATTGCATGCTCTTACTGGTTGAACTCAGTTTGTTCCTGTGCACAGCTCAGAGCTGTTCTGATCGCTACAGGGTCCAGGCAGCTATGGGAAGACCAAGCCTTCAACAAGATAATTCAAAATAACGATTCCATTGTGGAACGATAATTCACATTTTAATTCACTCTGCTCAGATACAACAGTGCTGTGACTTCTTAGCTCCGTGTGTATCTGTGTCTCACTCAGCTCTTAAAAATAAGACTGAATGTTCATGTTAATTACAAATGTAATTACCACCGTTCAGACACATACAGATATCTAACCATGATTAGCTGTGGTTATCTCAGGAATAAAAATGCCTATTTTGGGCTTAAAGCAGCACCCTGAAAAAGGAACCCCTGTAAATCATTAGCATGTTTGCTATTTTATGCTTAGCTGGGATTATTTGTTATGAGTGGCTTAAAGGATTTTCTGTTAGGCTTCTGCAAAATGATATTTATTTTGATTGGCTGAACGTTTCTCTAATAATTTGTTTATTCTCAGAGTTCCACTTCATTAGTCACCTAATTCCTGACATCTATCTGTCTTCTTCATAAAACAGATATGCATCTGAGTTTAATGAAAGTTTGGGGGTTTTTTCTCTTCTTTGATGATGTTTTCCATAAGTACTTAAATTACAATTATATTGCTTGCAAAACATTTTCTTTATTTGATATCTATACATATATATATACACACACACTGGTCTGGAAAAACTTAGCGTGACCTTGCCAATTATTTTGTTCTCTTTATGGCTGTCTGTCTTTCTACTCTTTATCCCTAATGGTGGCCTCTTAAAAACAAGACAATATTTCCATTGCTACCACTTTTTCTTCCGGTGTTATGCAAGCAGTTTCATGTAACTTGAAACTAAAGTAGCTTTTTAGTTGTATAGCAGCACTATCTATAATTTCAGTACTGCTCAAACACCAAATTTACCTAACTGCTTTTGGAGTTAACTGCAGAAAGGTTAATCCTGTTATTTCTGTCATGGTCTTGGCACACTTTATCACAATAGGACTGAGACAGAGCTATATCACCTTAGTAAAGGTATTCTCCCACAGTAGCATACATGCAGAAAGAGCATTTCAGGGCACTGAAGCAAGCAGTTGCATTGGTATATTCCTAGCTTAAAAGACTTTGCATTCATGATTATGTCATCATAATGCCCACATGCAGAGGGACTGGTATATATTTACATACGGGCTCTACAAAATTAAAGTCTCTCACTGTTTCTCTCTTCTCTTCACCATTTATTTTATTCTAAAATTTTTACCAAAACTTGAAGTGGCAGCTCTGCATCCTTTGTGAAATTTGGCATACCGAGACAAGTAATCAGGCCTTGGGCACACACACATGAGTTTGCATAATAGCCAGTGTGAAAATGGCCAGAATGAAAATAATTTTCTTTAAGTTCTGGCATGTTTGGGAATTATATTATGATGTGCTTCTCAAAGAGCACAAAGCAAAGGAGACTTATTTCAGAAAAGCAGGAGAAGGGGAGTTTTAAGTGATTTCTTATTAAGTGGCTTCTCAGGTGGCAACAATCTGAGTCACAATTCCAGAACAAGCCAAAACACTCAAGTGGCCCCATTACAACACTAGTCACAGCAGCAGCAGAGCCAGCGCCAGAGCTGGTCTTTTCCTTTTCTAGATAAAGCAACAGTAAAGGTCCATGTGGAGTAGCCTAACCCATCATCTCACTTGATTCCTGTCCCTGAACAAATTGCGACGTGCACCAGCTTGTTTTCTCTATCACCCTGCAGCACTGCAAGGCCCTGCAAGTTTTCTCAAGCAGCAAGGTCTCTCTGCTCCCTTGGGTTGCAGAGGTCTGTAGGTTTGAAGCCTAAAGCATTATGAATTTCTTGAGAGGACATGTGTCATGCTGGAATTGTACCACTTATTAAAAAGGATCTCAGTATTGGGCTTTGCAGTAAAATGTTTCTAGCTGAGTAAAAAAAATGCAACAGCTAATCACTAATAATGTTGGCCTTTCTTCATTGTATCAAGACAGCAGATAATCTGTATTTAGATAAAAATACAGCTTCAAAACACACGTGAACCACCAGACACTGCACAGCACTTTCACTGTTAGAGCCTTTCTTATGACCTTTAGCACTATCACCCATGGTCTATTTTGATCTCCAAAAGAAGTTCTATAGGCTGGAGTAGGACCAGACTTTTGCAATGGCTTTATTATTATTATTTGGATAAGGCAAATAACTTACCTCTTAAGAAATCTATGACACAGTTATTTTGGATTTTTGCATAAAATATTATGTTACAACTTCTAATTTTTAGAAGATAGGCAATAAATGTATTTTCAGCCAAAGTATGGGCTACATCTTCTATAGAGCTACACAGGCAGTCTCCTGAGCTTCAGCTGTTAAAATTACTTTTTTATTGGTTAGGTAAGTACATCAGGAAAAAAAATTCTGTAGTAGTTATCAGCTGACATCCTATCCTTGTTATTAACTGTCAAGTGTTATTAATGGGCTATGAACTGTACATGACACATAGCATGGACAGTATCTGCCGTAATGTCCTTAAATTTCACTATGCAAATTATGTAATTATGGGTCTAATTTTTTTAATGCATCACTGATTGCATTTTGTTGCTGAATATATGAGATGTTTGGAACTGGGCATTTGGCTTCCCACCCACAGCTGGATGCACTTGCAGATGCCTAACTCTTGCAGTTTGAGCTAGTTTGTGACAGTTTCATGAGACACCACCAGAAAAAGGTGACTGGCGTACACAGTACAGTGCCATGGCCCCTTTTGTCCCAACATACCACTTAGAGAAAGGAAGACTGGAAGGGTACGCTGTAAAACTAGCGAGATTTTTCACCAACTTTGGCAGAGGAAAGCCTGGGTTCCTAAATAGGAGAGGAAGAGGAAGCTGCATTTGTAAACATCTTTTCATTTCTGGTGACTCTGTGAACAGTGTTGGTTTGATTTTCCCTGAAGGTTATTTGCCATGAGCCCACCTTTATCTCTGCTTTGCTCCCTAGCGCAAGCACTTTGAAATTTCACAGTTCACTCCTCTTCCTTCCCCTCTATACCACACACACAGACCTACAGGCACATGTGCACCATGCACAGACACACACACAAAGCTGTTCAACCTCACTACATGATCTGAGCCCAATGTTTGTTCATTATCTTGAGCCAAACTGTGTTACAATGTTAAGTAATACTTGTCAAACTAGATAATGTTGCAAACCAGCTTTTATCACTAAGTATGCAGAGTAGTATGTTGAGCTATGGTACAGGTTCCTAAATACTATGATGATAGTGATAATAAAATAATTAAAATCAGAGAACACACAAAAGCCATTCAAAAGCAATCTGTAGTTCTTGACAAAAGGCAAAATGAGGGACTAATGTTTAATTAGAAATACAACTAGATCGTTATTGAGGAGCAGCCTTAGAAGAGGAAGCAATGCATACTTTACAACTGGCTTGTGCAGCTGTTTTCTAGACAGCAAAGGACTCGTTAGGATCAAGATTCCTGGTGCTGTTACTGAATCTAGAGAGAATTATGCCTACGGGTTACCAGCACCACAGCCAAGCACACCCTATCTGAAAGATCTCCCTGGGATTCATTTTTCTTATAAAATGGAGAAAATGTTCTATTCTGAGCTTCATCTGAAACATCTTTAGGTAAAAATCTTAGTTGCTTCATGGGACTAATAATGGAAGTAGTGGAAGAAGTGACAACTTGCCTGCCTCATACTCTCAATTACAAAGCTGTGGGTAATCTTAGGTGTTGTGCAGGGCAAAGAGTAGAAGTCTTAGCAGGAAGACGGGTCTGCCTGGCACCCTTGCTTTTAGGCCACAGGGACCATCCCTATTCTCTCACCACTAGAGAATTAACTATGGGACTATGGCATTTCTGCTCAGACTGCTGACATTTCCAAAATTATCTTAAGGCAAAAAGAAACTTTGACCAGGAAACACACAATTTGACAATTATAAGCACTTAAAGTGCTGAGAAACTTAGCTGAGGTTACTGCTAGCTCTCAGCAATTTGCTTCTCTATTTCTTGCTTTCATTGAAACGTTGCTTCTTGATGTTAATCTGGTATAAATGCACATATTGCATTAAAATCAGGGTCAGCATTTTAGGTTAAAATCCTTCATATTTACTTCTTACTTTATTACTACTTCCCTAGCCAGTAAATTGGATTCACTTTTATAGCAGAGCAGCCCTCCGTTGCTGTGCTCTTTGGTGGGAGACGGTACAGCACAGTCACCTGCTGAGGTTAAATTCTCTGTCAGTTCTGGAAAGGGATGAGGAGAGAAGATGTTTGGAGGCAGTGGGGCAAAGGGGCGGGGGGTGGGGGGGGGAACCAGGTCTACGGTTCTTTCTCCTGCTTAAAACCTAGATGGAGGAAAGCAAAGCGGATTAGTCACAAGGCGATGGTTTGTGCCGTTGCCAGGACAACAAAACATAAAGGGCAGGCGTCACACTCAGAAGGGCTGCCTAGCACTTCTAGGAACCAAACTTTAGATGCGACAGTCTACACAGCCTTAGCTCGTGAACAGTTACATCTTAGTTTTCAGAAGGAATGTCTTTAAATGACAGCATAGCTGTCCCTGATGTAAGCTGCTGTGCAATACATGAGTACATTTAGTACACAAAGACAACTGGTGAAATAGAGACACTCGTGTAGGAGAGGCACTGTCCACGTTCCTGACTCACGTGACAAAATTTTTGGTTAGGGGAGAGCAGCTGGGCTGCAGTGCGCTGGGGAGCCAAGGCAGGGGAGGCTCAGAGTAGCCCGGGAATCAGAGATGGCCACCATACCCCAGGTGTCCCACCACTCCATTTAGGAATGGCATTGGCAGGTGATTGCCTGTGGGTCTCTGAGTAATGCAGTGATGGTCACCTCGGGGATGTTCTCCCCTCCGCCCCCAACTCCAAGCCGGAAATTTGGAGCACTCAGCAGGTACCTGCTAGGTGAGGTGTAGCTCTGTGGGATGCAGCCTGGCCCATGCGTGGGCTCAGGTGAGCTCCCAGGAACTGAAGAGCCGCTGGCTGTGCTGCACACTGCGATGGGTGCATGACAACTACGTCGGGAAAAAGCAGAAATTCCCAGAATCGTCCTACTCAGAACTGAAGCTCTCATTTATGCTCTAGTCTCAAGATAACTTTTGAAAACAAACCCTTCTCATTAATGGCAGCATGCATCTGTGTCACATCACTGATTATGGTATTCAGGGGAAAATCTGATTACATGAATCTTCCTTTATAAAAGTGAAATAACAGACTTCAGGGGTAGGAAGAAGGGCTACTCTGCTAATTTACCATTGAAGCCTGAGTTAATGAGTACACTGTGTGCTCTGGGGAACATTTTGCTTTAAGTGATGTGTATTCATGACATTCATTTAATACTCACAGCAGATTCTCAGGTATCAGTGAACTTTACCCACTCACCGGCCCTGCTAGAGCCTAAGATGAGGGGAGGGCTCGCAGCGGGGATTCTGCCTGAACGAGCAGCTCTTTATGCACACCGGGAACATCTTGGGGTGTGCTTACAAAGGGAGAGGTCAGGCGGAATCAATAGATTTGCCTGTTCACACAAATCAATCATCAAAATGAGCTTTTGGAAGCACTATGGTTATACTATGAAGTTGAGGAATAAAACTTTAGTTCTATTTCTTCCTCCTAGACAGCCCTACTTTTTTATGGAAAGATTTGGAATAGCATCTGAAAGTATCTTCTGTCAGCCTAATCGACATATATTAACATTATGGCACTTCATTCCATATAACATTCACCTTGTGTCTAAGTAGTGCAAACAAATAGCATCTTACTTTACATGATGCTGCTACAACAGTAACACAGAAGCGTGCGTTCCTGATTCTGTTTCAGGTTTTCAGTTATAGCGCACAGCTTGTTTTCATCTGTAATGAGAACTGAACATCTTTGTGCTTCTCCAGATAGAACTAAAGTGAACATGTAAAGGTTTTTACTTCAGTTCAGGAGACTGTTTATGTGAGCCACTGAAACCAGAAAGGTACATGCATGAGGGATCCTGAGATTATTTATTTCAGTGCATCACAGAAAATGGAGGAGATAGTATTAGATCTGAAATAGGACATTCCAGTGGGTACTTGACAAATATTTCTAATAAGCACTGTGCTAAGAAACAGTTGCGAAGAATGGAAACATAGCCACTTATGTTGAAGTTGCAGTTTCCTGTTAAAACTTACAACAGGGTGAGAATGGAACAAAATAGAGAAAGTTTCTAATACACCACAGAAGATCCATTTAAAAATGTTATTTACACGTATTTTGTGCTCATGTAACCTGCCAGATCAACAAAGCAACAAATTATAGTAGGAAACGTGTTTCAAACCAACATGTCCTGTGTAATACAATTCACATTGGTTTTCCACATTAGCATCTTGCCACAGGTGCACTTTCCAGTTCAACCATTAAAGCTGTTTACAAAAAAAATTTGGCTTACAAATGGGGAACCACACATAGAAGCCCGCATGCTAAAGCGGCTCGCTGTCTGCTGTTAGTGATCACTGGTGGGTGACTGCACAGCAGCTAATAAAGATTTTTTAAAATGCTTGACACAAGACTGAAAAAAGGTTACTTATTAGAAGTAAAACATTTTTGAGTTTCTAGCTATTATTTGAAGAATGTTACTAACAGTTTATAAACACTTCAGATGTGTTTTGTAGAAGCAATAAAAGAGTTAGCTTACAAAAAGAAGTAAAAACCCAAGTAAACAAACTAAACAACCTCTTGTGGGCTTTGTTCATTCTGGAGTATTAAGGGCCCAGTTGCAGTCAAACTTCTGCCTTAGTTAATAATACTCAGGTCTTTGTGTCCAGAAGATGGAGGGGGGGGGGGGGAAAAAAAAAAAAAAAAGAGCCCTCTCTCTCCTCTGCTGTTTTACCCTTTCTCATAAGGAAGACTGTACTTTTATTTCTTCTGAAATAATAAATAAAAAGCATCGCTCTATTATTCATCTCCTGTAGCAGCACAGCTCTACTGCCTGATGATGAGATCTACAGCCATGTATTTTATTGTAGCTGTGTATCACCCTACCTTCTTAGAAATCTGCTGTTTCTACACACTGTTCCTTGACTAGTTTTAGTGTCTATTGGCAGGGACTCAGCAGTGGAATTTGCAGGCAAAGTGGGGGGGTGAAAAAAATCATCTGTCTTCACAGCTTATTCACTGTACTTTTGTAGCTTTGCCTCTTGCAATTTGGTTGCAAAATCTGTATGATCTTTTGGAAGTTATGCGTTATACAATACGATAAAAGCAGAACTACAACACAGCAGACTTATGTATTAGGACTTCCCACACGTCGTGGGAGTTGTCTAAAACAATGAGATTGCCTGTGCATTCTCTCATGTATTTTGAGAAGGGGAAAGGGAAATCTAAAAATAAAATTCTGACAAGAGCAGTCTAAATAGATAGTGTCACAGGTACTTCCTCTTAAAGACCTAGATAAACCAGAGCCATCTTTCTATTAGAAAAAGATTATTTTTTTTTTTAGTAAGAACACTGCCTGTTTAAAGGCAGACTTTCAAAAAACTCCCAAGCACTTTACCTACATCAGGTGGGTACATCAGGGTACCACAAGGACCGACTCTTTCTTTGTATTCTAGTACTGTCTTCTTCAGACTTGCTGCCGGGATGCATAAACAAAGGTAGAAAAAAATTAAGGCAAAATGTTTTTTTCCATATTTGAAGGTGAAAATGGGAAATTGGTGTGTATGGTTATGCCTTCCCACCCACACATTTCTTTGAGATACACAACTATACCAAAGGGTTTGTTTTTTTCAAAAATAAAATGATAGACAAAATTTTTTTTCTCCCTATTTTTTAATTATATGAAAGATGAAATAGCTGCTTATCTAGAAAGATGCTGAGTATCAGGCTTAATAAAATTAAGCATATCACAAGTGAGTGACAGGGAAGAAAACGTATTTTTGCTTGACTTTGTAATCCTGTCTCTGTGTCCCACCTCCCTTCCATCAGCTGCTTTAAATATTCATTCGACTTCAACAAATACATCAACAGTCATACTAGTTAATGGTTCCATGCCTCAGGTAAAGCTCTTATTGTATACAATTAAAAGGCTCAAGCAGGGTTTTTCTAGCAGAACCAAGAAAAAATACAGCTGGTGGTTTTGATAGTTAAAAAAGAAAAAAGCAAAAAGCAGGGGAAAAACCAACCAAATTCTGAAGCACGTTTTGAGAATTAGAAAGAACTAAAACCTACTTGAGTCCTTTTTAGGTCACCTTGAAAACCAGGAGATAACCAGGTGAACCCCTGGCTGACTTTCTAAAGGTTGCACAGCACGTACTTCTACATTACAAGTAGAGACCAACAGGCATTAATAAAATACCTAATCCTCTACTTCAGTCACTGAAAACAGAGTCAGGGTACTCAAGTAGGGCATATACAATATTCACTTATAGATGTGCACAGTATATAGACACCTTTGACACATGAAATGAAAGCTGGCCAATATTTTGTGGCTGGGAGTAATTCACTTAGTGATGGAGCTGGCCACAGGAAAATAAGCTAAATTTCAGAAAATTAAAAAAAATGGGAAGAAAAGAAGAGTAAGAGAATGAATCCCATGTCTAGATTCTTCAGTTCTCTCAGGAAAAGCAGTAAATTTCAGATGCTAAAATTGACAGTTGTTTGGTACTCTTTTTAAAAGCTTATGTATTTTAAAGTGTCATAATACGTATTTTAAAGTTTCTCCATGTCTTACAACTTACAGATTCAAATCTTGCACTGTTTCATGCATCTTAACATATCCCAAATAGTTCAAGCTGTTTTAAAATTTGGCCATAGGGTCTAAACTCTGCACGCTATAAGGTATAAATTGTTTTTGCAGAAATGTCTCTCTGTTTTTCTTCATGATCTATTAAGGTACTATCACAGCAGATGTCTCCGGAGTAGAGACAGTGCACGCTGGGTGGTGGTAAGAAGGTTTTCTCCTGAGGAAATGTCATCAGCATTCAGAGAAAATTTTCACCTGTTCAAAATGAAAGTTTAATTTCCCCTGTTTGCTTAAATTTAGCATCATGCTGGTGGTTATTGAGAAGAAGCTAGTCCAAATGAGATCATTTGTTGTTTGTTGTAATTATAAAACATTATATGGAAGACTTCATCAAAATGGAAGAAAGGAGAAAGAAAATTTCTAAGAATCACAGAATTACAGGAATATTAGCAGATAAGACTCATGTTTCCATTTGATGAAATGGAAATTCTTCAGATGAAAAGTGAATCCTCAATTTCTCTTAGTTGTTATTTATCAAAAGACAATTATAAGTTTTCCCTACAAATACCTAAACTTAATAGTACAATTTTGCGTAACTACAGAATTCACACCCTTCCTCCTTTCCTGGCTGCCAACGCACGTCACACTACATTAGGATTCCCCCATCTCTAGCCTTTTTTTGGTTAAAATTCCTTTATTTTCCAACTTATACTACTCTTTCAATGATAGGAAATAATTTTCAATTAGTCATTCAGAAGCCAAGGTCATCTTGAGAAAATTCTGCCCTCGACCAAAGACAAATGGAAGTGCAGAACAGCAAGAGCTGGCAGTAGACAGATAATAAGGGAATACTGAGTGGCACGTTCTGAAGTGGATTACCTCTTAGAAGTATAAAACATGGGGAGAAAAAATTCAGTGTTACTATCTTGACGGAGACAAACACATTGGTTATGGTGACTTTTAGTAATTATTGTTACTTAATAAGTTACAATTATTGAGATATTTAATGTTACAACTTATTTATCAATTTATTATTGTTAGGTTGCAATGCAGTTGCTAGATTACTGCAAGAGAGACTATGGATATAGCCAATATTATACAACTACAGCCGTTCTGGGAGAGGGAGCTCAAGACCGACAGAAGGGGATGCCCCTCCGGCTGCGGCACGCAGCTCAGCTCCGTGCCAGCTGCCCAGCGTTCCCAGTATCTGTCTATCGCAAAGGCAAGGCCCGTCCCTCGCCTTTGATCACAGGCTGATCCACTGTTACTCCTCCATGCACATACTGCAGATCCACCATTATTCCAGCTTTCGTCTGAGGTTTTGCTGCCCCGGGAGGGCAGGTGGCAGCGCTCTGTCAACCTGCTTGGTGTCTGCTCAGACTGAGTCAAGTGGAGTCAGACAAGCACCAGACAGGCACAAGTACGGGAATCGCTACGGGCGCAGCTTACTACTAGAGCTTTGTGAGTTAGAGAAGAAAGAAGGGGGGGAAAAAAAAGTGAATTTCCACTTCATCTGTTGATTCAGGTGGTTTTCTCTTAATGAAACAAAAAAGAGAGAGAAAGAGTTTTTAAAAGTTTTGCATATGAATGGTATCTAGAAATGCTAGGAAAGTCCCTAATACCTGGCATTTTTTGTGGGAGATTTTAAAACATCCCACTGTCAGCAGATTTTTTTTAAATGCTTCTTCTACATAAAGGCATTTTCCAGCTCAAAAAAAGGATTTTTATTTCTTCTTGACTCTTTTGCAGGAAGATCATAGCCATTTTCCACGTTCCTGTATTCCCTTCCCAAAGTTATATCCTGACAGTACGCAGAGACAGTTTGGGAATATGCTCAGTAAAGGGGACTACAGGTATATTCCTGGACCTGAAGTTCAGTTGTGCTGAAGGAAGTGTGCAGCAAGAACATAGTTACTACCCTTATGGGCAAGAAGCCGGCAGGGAGAAGCAAATAACAGTGGATCTTTGGCATTGCCATTTGACGTGGAAATCCACAGTGTATCCTTAATGTTAAATCCCCTCCCCACTGCCCAGCAAGGAGCAGGCAGGGAAGGAGTGCTTAGTAGTTCATCTGAGACACAGCGTGTCCTGGGGTGGTATTACTCACCACTTCTTTTTTCCAGAGAAACTCCTAAAATCACAGGCTAGTCCGTAACTCCCATTCCTCAGGGCAATAGATACAAGATGATTGCTGGAGTGAAGCACCACCCTGAACTGCTTTTAAAGAGATGAAAGGAGGCACAGCACTGGGACTACTTTGGGTGCACACTGGTTGCACCATGGGGCACATACTTTATTTTTCCATACTTTATTTTTCAGAAACCCTAGAAACATTAGAAAGCTGAGTTTCATTGCCAACAATACCATGCCAGTCAAAGCTTTTCTAGAAGGGAACATTTTGTACATCAGTTATTTAGGTTTTAAGAGTCCTATGTCTTTCACCTTAGTCTCTACCTGGAACCAGAGTATAACCAACAGCATGGTATGTAATACCAAGCAGCTCAAACCAAGCCTGTGTGATTAATATTACCATTTTTAATATAATATTTCTTTACCTTGTAATTGAAGTCAAAACATATTATGAAAAAATCTTTCAGATGACTTAGATTGCATGCAAAAGCACACAGGAAATTACTCCGTTTTGTCCATCTAGTAAAAAGTGTTAGAAATTCATGTTCACTGTCACAGGAACAGTTGGAATATAGAAGCAGTATGTTGACATTTCTACCAGACGTGTTCACACCCTTGTTTCTAATACAACAATTGGTATGAGATATCAAAGGGAAATACAGCATCAATTTAAGTACGTATAAAGTTATTGCACCACATTCAGAGAAAACAAGAATAAATTAAGTTCTGAGTGGCAGTAAAATATGATGAGAATAAAAACTAATCAGAAAGAGTGGAAAATAGAACAAGTCCAAAAGTGAAAAACATACAGGAAAAGAAATTAACTGGATGAATTCTAATGAATAGCTGAAAACTGTATGAGCAATGAAGAATGGGCATCTGAATGATACGTGAATACTGAATAGAAGGCATGAAGAATGTTTAGAAACATTGAACAAATACTTCACCATAAAAGATGCTGCTTGAGAGTCCTCAATCATTCCAATTTGATAAATACAGCACAAACCAATATTTGTTCAAATTGTGCCCAGTCCTCAGTCACGCATCAACAATTCTACACCTTATTTATGGTGGTGTAAAAATAGAGACATTTTTTGGTACTTGGCACAAGGGTTGCTTCTTCGTTCATCTTATGCAGATTATTTGTTGAAGGAGAAAAATTGTTCCTAGACATTAAGTCATCTGCTTTATGCTGAGGAGGCTCTTCTGCCTGCATCATTACCGTATTGATATGCTTACAGTTTTTTGTTGGCAGAAATGCTACATGCTAACAGCAACATCCTATTGAAAATGGAAGACATGATAAAATCATGCACAGAATAGGTTGACAGGAAAGCCCTTTCAAAACAGCTGTGTTAGCAGTGGAGCAATTTGATCTTCAAACGATGTACATCTCGGAGTTGTATCTTTATCATCTCTGCAGAATATTGTTAAGAATATTTTATGACAATGGCACTAAGTGATGCTGCACTGCAAGGCTGAACCAGCACTAACAAAGGTTGAGAACAGTAGGGGAGCCTTTTCTCCCTGCACCAAGCTGCAGCTCATAGGCACTGAAGCCCATTGTGATTTCCAGAGGGACACCCTGAATTCTGAATTTTTAAAAGTTGCATTTACTTGTGCTTGCAGGGCAAATATCAGGGTAATCCCATGCATATAGCAGTAATCATCTCAAACTGTTTAAGAGAAGAAAGAAGAATATTGGCTGCAGCTAGCATGCCTGTACAGGTAATGAATTACATTTTATTAATCTGCTCCATGATAATCTGCTCACGTACTTTTAGGACCAAATCCTGTCCTCTCATTCCACTGGAGTGATTTGTGTGCACTAAGGGTTGCCAAATGTTGCCCTTTAAACTCATGTTTGTACTTCATTAGTGGCTCTACTGCTGCAAACATTGCTATAAGTGACTTCTATGTCACAGATAATCTTCAAAGACTTTAATCTGCGGGAAAGGCTTTAAAGAGATTATTCTCTACAAAACAGATGTGTATATTTTAAACTATGCAATGCATTAATTCATATTAATTATGCAATGCAAAAGACATTTCATCTTTTATGCTGCAAAGGCATTGATAGTTTTTATGTTGTTTGAAGAAAGAAACTTTAAAATTAGAGATAAAACCCATTTGGGGGATATTGTTACATGGTTAAAACCCACAGAGAATTTTTAAGTCAAATGTGTTCTTTTTAATCACCTGTGGATGTAATACATATTCTTATATGAGTATTGTCAGATGGGTCTTTTTCAGAAACCTAATAATCTGTGCTTCAGTTTATTTAATTTACTAGATGTTTAATGTTTGCAGTATACCCACACCCTTTCACCTTTTGGATTTCAAAAGTTAAAGCAGCATGTTTTTCAAATCTGTGTAACTAAACAGATTCATCTGTTTACACCAGTCTCCAGCTGGTTGAAGACCAGCTTCTGAATTCCCCCTCTATGCTAGAACTTGCAGTACAGTTACTATCACTCATTTTTATTACTCATCCACCCATTATCTGTTCAATGTGTTCCAGGGGCCACTGGAAAAGTCTCTGCAGAACTCCGTGGTTTCAGAACGCCAACGAAATGTAGAACACAAAGTGTCAGCCATCAAGAACAGTGCTCAGGTATTTTTTTTGTCTTGTTAACTGTTTATGCAGCCATGATTTTCATACAGACATACCTGAACTACCTTTAAGCTGGGTAGTGCAAATATTTTTGCTAACAAGGTGCGCCAACCATTTTCCATTATTCTGAGGACCTCTGTCCAGACTAACGACTCAGGACATACCTGGATCCTCAGGTTTTTACAGCTGCTCTGGGTTCAGCATGAGAGCTGCCTACATTAAAGCTATCCCACTCGTCCCTATGCAAGTTGCAGGTAGACCACAGAGTGCAGTAAGAACATACCTACTGTCTCAAAAAAGATTTGAGGTTCAGTAAATGTATTTGTGCAGCTTCACCTCTTTTAGCTGAGTCAGCAGTATCTAGCCTTCGTGACCTCTGAGTCATGTACCAAGGTTTTTGTAAAGCTGAAGGCTACGTGACATAATTACATGTTTTGGAGTCATGAGGGGAGAACAACACTGGGAGCTGACGGTAACAATTCTCCAGTAGTTTCCCCATATCGTTGCAGGGCAGAGGTGGGCTGAGCCAAACCTGTAGCTACGTCCCATACAGACCCTGAAAGCTCAGTCAGAGAATTCCTGCCCATTCAGTTCAAGGCAGGATAAGGATTCTGATTACCAATGGTCTTTTTGCCATCCCAGCCCCACTTCAAGCTTTGCAGCAGTGTCAATGTAGAAATTCTATTTGAAATACCTGTCCATATGCTGTTCAAGAGCAACACTTTTGGTATACTGGGAAGAGGTCCTAGAAGCATTCTCTCATCAGTGTCTCCCTATGCGGGGAAGAAGGGTTAGAGAGATGAAACCCTTAAAAGGATAAAGCTAGCTTTAGAAGAATGTGATACTAGATTTTTATCTCTATATGAAGTTATAAGATAAGAGTTGCAGAGCAAAAGCAGACAAAGCTGCAACCCAGCAGCCTACCATGCTACTCCTTCTGCCTGTGAGGAAGCGCAGCCATCCCTGAAAGACCAGTGAAAATGAGAATGATTTCTAGATACAAGGGGTTTTTTTAGTAGGTAATTAAGTTGAACACAGGAATCAGCCAGCTCCTGTGTATGTAATTTCATACCTTACACATATAATTTAAAAGATTAGTCTCCAAAATAAAGAGGAAACCAAAATGGTTAATTCTCTGTGTCCTAATTTAGCAAACGAGGTTTTCTGTTTTCACAGACGCTTAACGTGCACATCTCAGGGAACTAAAAAGGGTTGAGTTGCTGGTGGAATCAAGCCTTCCTATAAACAGCACAGAAACAGACTTTCAAAGTAAAACAGATTATTTCCTACAATTTTATTTTCCTTCTTTTGATTTGTCTTTTTTTGAATTATCATTGTTTGGTTACTAGAAAACACCTTCTAAACTTTTTGCAGTGCATATGAAAACAAACCCTTGTAAAAAGCCAAAGCAGCAAAAATGTTTCATTTCTTTATGCAAATTCTTAAGTAATTCTCTAAATAAAGTCTCTGAGCTCTGTTCCTGTCTCTGGCTCCACCTTTCTTGGCATTGCACACCCCATTCCAATTTCCATTGAAGTCAGTGCAAAATTATCCATTTGCCCTGCTTTATAGTTCCAAGAAGAGCATTACATTATTGGCATAATAATTTCACTTTAGCTTAGGCTAAATGTCATCATTCCTACTTTCCACCACATTACTGAACTAGTAAACAAGAAGCGGTTAAGCTGTATCAACTACTGTTTGACTGTGGGAGAGGGGATAATAATTGGCTTTCTGAACAAGTGAAATAAATCTGTAGTTATTAACATGCATTTATAATTCAACTGTCTTTTTTAAAGTTTACAAGATAGTAAACCAGAGTTCCTAGAACTGCTTAGGGATTTTCGAATGGTAGGAAAGGAAAATACTACATTATGCATTTATCTGTTACAAAACAAATTCCTTTTCATGTCACTGTGAACACCCAAATAATTTTACTTTCTTTTTCCCGGGAAAGATGACTGACCAAGACGTCAAATACTTGGAAGACTTGCAAGAGGAATTTGACTTCAGGTATAAAACAATACAAAGCTTAGGTAAGAGTTTTTATAATAATTTTTAGATTCTCTAGGAAATGGCTGATTCCACAGGTAGACCCCAGTATCAGATTTTTTTGTGCATTATCCAGATAACACATGTAAACATAAAAATGGATTTTTAGTTTATATAAAGTTATAGTCTTGGAACATGACAACTCTTTCGGGGTTAAGAAGGTAAACAGGATCTCGTCAAGCAAGTATAGTTATTTTCTATAGATAAACTGCATAATGTTGTGAAAAGTAGTAATTTTCTTAATTTAAAGAACCTATTTTTCAATTTCCTCACCTTTGACGTGGCCCCTTGTTGGCAGGATGTGGAAAGCCTCTTATTTCCCAGAGTAGAGTTGTGCAAAACTGGTATTTTAGCCTCTAACTTGGCTTTCTGTTCTTTTTTGACCACAGTGGTGATAACCATCTGGTAAGCACTCTGAATGCATGTTTGACCAGCCTATGATGGTTGAGATCTGCACATGGCAACAGTCCTTGCATGATCTCTTTCAGAAAAGAAACTGAGGTCCACTTGTGTCTGCTCAGATATCTTCATTTTATCTCCCTTTGAACAGGCAAAGATATTGGGCTTGAAATGTCAGAGTTCTTCAACCATGTCAATCCTGTATCTTTAAGGCTGGATACGTCCAGGCAATTGGAAGAGATCAAGTTGCCATGGTTTAATGAGTTGTTAATTCATCAGGCCAGTCGTAATTATTGGTCACACAGATGATTGAAGCCTGCCCCACTTACACAATAAAACATGCTTACGTAAATGACTTTCAGGGCTTAAAATTTCACTGTGACAACAAACGCTCCACACCAGCACAGCCGGCTTGCAGAACCTTACCATGTGTGTGAGCAATTGCTGTGGCTGAGCTGACAATCAGTTACTTGTCTGCCTGTACTGAAACATCTACCCTAACATAATAGGAAGGTGTCAATCCAGAGCTTAGCAGAGACACAGTTGGCACCAATTTCTTTTTTGAAGGTAGCATAAAAGATGCAAGAAGAGCAAGAGGTGGGTGAAGGTGAGGGTGGGGGAAGAACTGCCATGAAAGAGCATGGGGCAAGCTTGGGGAAGCTGGAAACTAATGCATGATCCAGAGAAGGAAAAAAGTTACGGAGAGGGGGAAATACCCAGCGATCAGTACTCCTGGCTGCTGAAATCCCCACAGCCATGAGCTCTTGATCCCTGTTTCAAATGCCTAACCTCCATTCTCTCAGCCAGACATGTAATTCACATCAAGTCCAAAGAGCTTTAGCCTAACTGCTGACACCAGGAGCATATTTCGGTAGTGTACAGATCAATCATTGATCCAAGCCCAATGTACATAATATTCACGTGCATACGTATGTGTAAGAAATTTATGGATTTCTAGGTATCATCCATATGTTTTCTACCTTTTCCTGTTCCACATCTAAAAAGTGGAGTCATAAAACTTTAACTTGTACTAAAGTTAGCACAGTCACATGAAATACACTAATTCATAATCTCCTGATGTCTGCAGTTCATTTTTTCACTAGTTTATGCTGCAGTCTGGTCATGGTTTTTTCCCCTCCTCCCCTTATAAACACGCACATGCACCCACACACACATTTATAATGATTTTTTTCATCCCCTGTAGAGCAGAGCGACAAAAACAGCGCCCTCATTAAACAGGAAATGTTGGCGTTGCAGGCGATGCTCAATACTTTAGACTACAAGAGAAAGGTTAGTGACACATTTTGTCATTTGTGGTTCGCTTGCTTTCACCCCTTATTCCCACACCAAATACTCAAATGCGTACGCGTGCCTTTTAAAATTCTCCTCTCAGAAGAACAGACAAATAACATGGGAGTTAAAAATCCACAGAAGGTTTGGGTGGATATGGGTGATTTTGACTAGCAGTTAAGAAATTGGCAATTAACAGCTTAATCAAGGATATAGTTCTGCACACCTTAGAAGTGAGGCGAGGGCATCGCTTCACGGGACCTCTTATGTACTATGTTAAATGGATAACTTAGCTGGCAATCTGTAGCTTTTAAAGTAAATAAAAAGTATTCAAATTAAATGTAATCTAATAATTGCAAAGAAAATAAAACAAACAAAAAACCCAACCCATCAACCCACCAATGGTACCTTGCTCTGTTCAACAACCGATACTTGCAAATATGACAAATGTTTCCCTGACCACTTCTTTGCTGACACAGAAAACAGTAAATTTAGGCAATTTGTTTGAGTCCATGTGCTTTTTACGGGTAAAAGCAAGCAAGCAAGCAAAAAAAACCAACCCAGTGCCCTGGATATGATACAAAACAAAAGGAGGACTTTTTGACCTTGACAGTACTCTTAAAAGTCAACTTCTTGGAGGTGTTATGCCCAGAAAGAACGCAACAATCCTCCTTCCCACCCCCCAAAAAAGAAGTTTTACTGAGGAAGAGTTCATAGAGATTCAGGATGAATTTCAAGAATTTCAAGTGGTGATGAATCCAGTCACCTCTGAATTAAAGAGACTAAAGCCATAGGGGCTAAATACAGTTACTTTCGAAGTAATTAAAGAAACATAATCAGCACTTGTATGATAATTGCTGAATTTTGCGGCTGTTCCCTGTGGTCAGTTTGTGACACCTTTCCTATTTTACAGGAAGTACTCAGTAAAATAGGGCGTGTGATTCACGAAATCGATATGCTTATGAGTAACATGCTGACTGAAGAGCTGCTAGACTGGAAGAGACGGCAGCAGATTGCCTGCATTGGGGGTCCTCTCCATGGTGGGCTTGATCAGCTCCAGAACTGGTAAACTTGCCTTGAGCTTGTGTTTCCACTGAAAACCACAGGAAGTCTGCTGCACATGAAACGATCTTTCCTTTGAATCAGTTACCTTGCAACGGCAGCAAAATCATTAGCAGCTAAGCAAGTAAATAACAAAAATACAACTTGTTTTGGTGGACAACATTTGCTATTCAGAATTAGTAACATTACAGTGAACTGCTGAGCACAGAGCCGTGGCAGTCAGTCATTTTTTGGTTTGACAGTTGTTCCAGATACATGATACATAACCTCTTGGGGGTTTTGCGTGAGTAAGAACTGTGCTGACTAGTTTGTCACTGAGGACAGTGGGAGTTTTGTCTAGGCAGGAGCTGGGTAGACACTTTATGCTTTGACTCACTAGGTACATCACTCCTCCAGACTTCAAACTACACAGGAATTGAATGGTAGTAGTCTTAGTGGTGGCAGCTCTAAAGGTGATTGCAAATAATAATAATAATAGAAAAGCATTACTTTTAAAAAGATAATGCAGCCAGAGAACATCGTGGTCATTTCTCCCCCAACAAAATTCTCTTCTAGAGAAGGTGAAGTAAACAGCGAGAAGAAAAAAAGGAAGACAACCAAGACCCTATTTAGGATTGAGGAAAAAGGATTTTTGCCTTTTTTGTGTGTTTTTTTTTCCACTGAAGTATTTCTTTTCCAATGAAGATGTTAAAAATAGCTGAAAGATGTGATTTTATACACACGTACCCTATTAAACTGTTAGCAAGTGTGTTTGGATTTGATTTTCCTTTTTTTTTTTACCTTTCTGAGAAACACACTTCCTCAGTCTCCATAACTTTTTCATTTTATATAAATATTATCCTTTTAAAGAGTACATTTTGCAAAACCACTAAGCTGTGGGAAAGAAATAAAATTGGCACAAGTGTCCTGCATGTAAAATGTCAGAACTGCATATATATTTCTTCTAAATTATCACAAACAGCATTGCATTGCTGTTGATGAGACCTGTTGCAAAAATATTTATCTTTGAAAATAAAGTAGGAAAGTTTGCCTGATGTATTTATATACTCCTGTAAACAAAAGATGGACAGACATGAATTTGGATAAAGCTGGAAGGCACCAATTGATGCTGCTTCTGATTTCCCTAAGCAAGAACTTCAGTAGCCATTATGTTCTAAGCAGCCGTTTACATGAAAGATTGCAAACTAATCTTTTGTCTTCTGTAGTTTTACGCTGTTGGCAGAGAGTCTTTTCCAAGTCAGAAGGCAACTAGAAAAACTGGATGAACTGTTGACCAGACTGACTTACGATGGGGACCCTATCCCAGTGCAAAGACCTCAGCTGCTGGAAAAAGTCAACTTTCTGCTCTACAATCTTTTCCGGAAGTGCGTAAGCCATCGTCTATGTACATAACTTTACCTGAACCGACATGAATTTATTGGCAACAATGAGACCATATTGTTAAGAAGGAAAAAAAAAAAATTAAAAAAGGTTTGAGTATCTGAGGATCTTAAAGGCTGAGTTTCCTATATAAAAAGTACGTGCAGCTGTCACCAAAATACCCTTAGAAGCTGAAGGTACCAGCCAGCTTCTCAGGTTTAGTAGTTAAGGGTTTGTGGTCAAGTTCCACCTCTAGATGAACACACAAAATCCACTTATTTCAGTAGGAGTCACGTACATACTGCTGAAAAAACGTTGGGATTTGGGTTTGTTTGTTTGTTTCTTGGTTTTCTGGTTTTGTTTTTTTAAGTAAAGTAGCAGGTGCTAATTTATTCCTTGTCTTTCCTTTTCCCCACCAAGACATTCTATTTGTATATAAAATATTATCGTCATTCCCTTGCCATTTATGAGAGGTATACTACAAGTGACGGTCTGAAAGCAAAACACGGTCAATTGTTTTTTTATAAAATATTAAAAAAGATAAAATGATTGTTAAATTTCATCAGAGCCAGGCTCGGTGTATTTGCATACTCTATTTTATGGTTCTGATAAAAGTCTTGGTCTTCTAGACTTTTATCAGCCTGGCATTTTAGGACCACGGAATTTGGTTTGGTTTGATTTTTAATGTATTCCAAATATCTGTTTCTTATGGGAACAATTCAACTGTAAGTTAGACCAGTGGATCGTTTTGAGAACTGAGTGTTGGAATACATACATCCCACTTCAGCACCTGTAAAGAAATAAATCTCTGAGATAACAGCACTTTTTTTCCCTAATACAGCTGTTTGTTTATGCATATTCCTAAAAATCTATTTGTTTCACTTCTTTTCACACAGTTCATTTGTGGTTGAAAGGCAGCCCTGCATGCCAACACATCCCCAGAGGCCAATGGTTCTTAAAACGTTGATACAGTTCACTGTTAAATTAAGGTAAGGATAGGAAATCTGATATAAATTCCTTCATTTGTGTACTGCATTTTGTCCTAGGAGACTGTTTCAGAGTCTAGAAAGCAAAGCAGACCAACTTGTGTTAGGGATCCTTTTGACTCCAGGGAGAGTTTTCTGGAATGGGGATATAAAGGCCACAGAATCTGTCACTCGTAATAAGTGGCAATAAAGAGTAAATCAGTGTGATGAAGAAAGGCAGATTGTGGCCAAAAGTCCACACCTTCAAGATTCTGTATGCATTGAATTCTTGTATTAATGACTTTGCAAACTGAAGTAAATAATGATCCACATCATACAAGCCAACATCAGAATACTCAGCCACTTTTGCACATAGGGAAGAAAAAGTTCTGCATTTTGGGGGGGCTCTGGTGAATCAATGACAAGCTATCTCACTCTCACTACCTCCTTGCCTGGCTTTGTGAAATGGGCAAAGATAGGAGAGGAACTCGCATCTCATTTCCACCTTGCAGCAAAAAGAATGCATGGAGGGTTGGGGGATGGAAAGATTATGTGAAAGAAAGTACATCTATGGTGCAGTCACAGATTATACGCATCCATCTCTTAATTATTACCTCTTTGTTGCCTCTCTAGCCATTCCCTCAAACTCGTACTAACTTTTCCACGTACTTGCAGGGAGGGTAGAATACCTGCCACTGGAATAGCTCTGTAAATCATGATATAATCCTAGAGGCCTAATTTTTTTTCAGGTTATAATCATTTTGGATACTTTGTGTAGAGCTACTGGTCTCTAATATCTTCTGGTCAGAAATCTATTCTGTTAAAATTTACTTTTACATTTTCTGTTTTGAAGGTTGCTAATTAAATTGCCAGAGCTAAACTACCAGATCAGAGTGAAAGCAACTATTGACAAGTAAGAAACTTTAAAGACATTCTCTCTCTCCCTACAGAGACAACACAGGTTTTTCAGTTGCTATCCTATCTCATTTAGAAGTTGATCTAAAAAGGAAAAAAGAAAAAGAAAAAAAACCCCAAACTCCCCAAAAGAAACCCAGTTAAAACATCAGGGTAATTCTTTTTTTTTAACGTGGAAGACTTCTTGTCTTTTTTTAAAAAAAGCTTCTATTTCTAATGATACTTAAAATTGGAGGTGAGAAGTCCATTTAAGATTTCTTTCAAGACTCAGATAAAATTCATCAGTCTAAAATAGTAGCATCACACAAAAACTTTAAATCAGTGTATTGCATTTATAGGATAGTGAGCTTTGAAATAGCACTTCTCTCTGCTTGCATTAATAGGCCCAGTACTTTCAATGCAGCTGCTCCAAGTAGTACATGAAGCTTGTGCTTGAAAAGCTGGTGCTGTAATTAGTAACTACAGAGCTTAGAGAGTTTCACCCCTGCCTGAAATTAAGACTACTATATAAACTCCTTCTTTCTAAGGGGTTTGGTACCTTGATACCCTCATATCATTCCAATGACAGAAAAAAAAAAAAAAAAGATGAAATACACTACTTGCATCTGGCCAGTACAAATTTCAGTTCTTTATTTTAAAAATTGCAGTTGTATTGGTATTTAACAAGGTAAAAATTGACTGTCTCAAGATAAGTTTCTCAGTGCAAGTATGGCTTACACATTTACTGATTCACAATCTGTTTCCTCTCCCTGCCCCTCTTCTATTTTAGGAATGTTTCAACTGTAAGGTAAGAAAATAAAATATCAGATTTCTTAATTTATCCAATATGATATTATTTGAGTATGTAAATGTAATGTCCTCCATAGTAATCGTAGATTCGTTCTGTGTGGAACACACGTGAAAGCAATGAACATGGATGAATCCGCAAATGGAAGCCTGTCAGTAGAATTTCGACATTTGGTAAGTTTGACTGCTTTTTTCCTGTCATGCACCTCTGGTAAAGAAATAAAGGAGTCTTTAAAAACTATGCAGGGAGAACTGTATTACTGTCAAGTCTACACTCATTTTCTTTTTCCTTATACAGAAAGTTTACTCCTAGAGCTTCTTTATCCCATTCCATACTTTTTCCATTCTCTAAAATAAGACTATATATTTTCACAGAAATGACAAAGCAAATCCCAATTAATGCCAGAAAAGGATAAGACTAATCATGATGAATTACAGAGCTTCTCAGGAACTGAGTTTTGTTAAAAAAACCCAAACCAAACAAAAACCCAAACCAAACTACACCACCACTGTCTTAGGAGAAATATATAATGGAACGCTTTAGATCTGGTTGAAATTAATGCCTGCGATAACTCTTTTGAGAGACTATAGTACTGCTTCTGTAACTTCTCTAATATCCCAGTGAATCATGCTTTCTGACTAGACTCCCTCACCTATGGAATTGGTTTTGGCTACAGATGCAGTGCATCAGTGTAGTTTTGCAAAAGGAGATGGACATCGAAGGTCTTCAGTGCTTTTTTGTATTATACACTTTGCGAGCACTCTTAATGCTTTGTTATATTAACTTTGTTTCTTTAAAAATTCTTTGAAAATATCAAAAGACTATTCACTGAATAGGCTTTTCAAGGCATAGTGTCAGAGCCTTCATTACAGTGTATTTGTGTATTGTAAACAAAACCTTATACTAAGAACATCATGGCTACAAATGATAGTCTTTATATGTACTTCTATCTGTAGTTTCTTTGCCACATAAGTACTGTTTTGCTTTATACAGCAACCCAAAGAAATGAAATCAAGTGCGGGAAGCAAAGGAAATGAGGTTTGTGCATTTTTGTTTTACATGGTATTTTTGATTACTCTCACAAGTATTTCAGATTAGATTTTATTTAAAGCAAAGAGCAACGATATGCTGTTAGATTTTGAAATATCCTTATATTAAGTATAGGACCAATTATCACATGATAATAGAAGTAGCTAACAAGAACTTTTCAGAAGTACTCAGAAATTTCAATTACATGCCTCAAATTTGTGTATAAAAACATTACAATAGAAAGTAGGAAGTAGTAATCTGAATGTATGCACTCATCTTCAAAGCCACCTTTTTAGTCGTTTACATTTTGAAAAAAATAAGCTTTTTGAGTTTTTTGCTGACACAATTTTACCTATAGGAACAGTTCTTTAAATATACATCTGTTGGCCAAGTTTACAGCTGAAGTAAGGGTATAATTATATTTGCATCAAAGAAGTTTGCATGCCTCAAGCAGGACCAGAAGCGTGCTTAAGTTTACCAGGACTCATCCGAATCTGGTCGTAGGTTCCCCTCTTGTGGTGACACTGTACTATGACAGGGTAGCCCTAAGAAGCCAGCAGGTAACTTTGTGGTACCAAGATTTCAGAGACAGGCACATACCACCTGGCATGTAAGGTGAAAAGGCATTGCAAGTGCTTGCTTCCAAGCGGAGGAGCTTAAAATCCACGCATTCTTGCCTTGTGGAGAACAGAAATCGGAATCGTTCACATCAGCGCTAATCCGCACCCGGAACACCATGCCCCTGCGTTCACCTGTACTGTAGAGCACCTTCCATCCCTGTGTTACCCTCCAGCACCCCTTGCATCCAGACCACCAGTGCTTCTTCCCCTGCCCAGCTCCTCACCATCCGCACAGCTCTACCCTACATCCTCCTTCTCAGCTCTGGCTTCCTACAAACCACGATTCCCCCGAGTGCCACAGACAAAATCAGAATCACAGGCAAGAATGTTACTGCCTTCATTCATTCACCTGCTTGCATCACTGGCAGGAGGGGAAAGGAGAACCGCCCTGGCAGGGGAGAAAGCAGGATGCCCTCATCCAGCAACCAGAGGCAGTAGGCAGGGAAGGGAAAGGCACACGAACTCCAGGGCCGTGGACCATCGCCGTAAACTTAGCATTGCTATTTAACAGCAAAAATCTGTGGATAAATCTCTGCCCAAAGCAAGGGCCAGAAGCTTGCAGCCAATGATACAGCCTCTGACGACGCTACCAGAACAATTAGTGTTTCCCAAGGTAACTGAAGTCATAGGATGCTTCTGTGAATGCCACCTACTTACTTAGGGAGTGAAATACCTTAAACCACTATAGGCTATCTCTGCACCAGTGTAACTTTTTTGCACAGTAGAAGCACTGAGGGCAAAGCTGTATTGGTATTGGCAAGTTAAAAAAAAAAAAAAAAAAATCACTCTCATCAAGGCCCAAATAGATGTAGTTATACAAGCACAAAAGTTATTACAAGTATTCTTAAGTGCACAGCAAAAGTGCGATCGACAGAGAGAATTTTAACCAAAAGCCTAAAGCAGAAGATACTTGCACACGCTTCACATGGTGTTTCTGAATGGAGTAACTCAACCTGATTAGCAAGACTGAAACTCGAGGCTCGCCTCCCAATTACTTTGCTATTTACAAAGTCATTTGCATCAAGACAAGCAAATGCAAAAATGTGGGTGTTAAAAATGTTGGTGCTCTACTTTTGGTAGCATTTTACTCCCACTTTCGCATATTGTGCCTTTATCACTATATAAAACATACGACTTTGGTGAATTAGGACAGGTGAGCTGTGACATGATTCATTGCTAACTGCTTTCCTCAAACAGAGCTGCTTGGTCAAATCACAGTCTGCAAAGTCATTACTGGCATGAACAAGGTTTTATTAACAGCAACTTGGTTTGTTATAGGATCTTTAGTAAGCTGGGAGTGTAGTTGTTAATATGAATTGCCTTGTAAAAAAACAGTGGAAGCTGTCTGTATTTGAGATTTGTCCTTTCATGTAGACATACCTTTCTGACTAGTTTATTTCTCCATGAGACAAATTTAAGTTTTTTCAAAATCATAACAGGCGGTGGGGGGAGAAGGGGAGTTTCACCAACCCTTTTCAGCTTTGTGTCAGCAGTATAGGTTGAGCTGGATTGATTCTGGATTGATTCTACCTGTATTAAAACATTTGAGCTCATTTGATGGATGAGTATTTAATGTAAAAGCCTTCAGCTCTAAGCTGGATTTTCTTTCTGTAAAGCAGATTTATTATTCACATGCCAGAGGATCTCCTGTTGTCTCAATCCCTCATTTATACTGTATCTTTTGTTGCAGTGGCCTGTATGTCTCCTGGAGGAGGCGCTCCATGGGAAAGATAAGGCCACGAGGCACTTTCCCAAGGAATAGTTTTATTTTACATTGACAAAGTGGAGTATTCCAGCAAATCAAAGCATTTTGATTTGAGATTTTTGATTTTGTTCCTTTTTTACAAGGTCTGACAAAACAAATATGTCATGGGGAGGAGAAAAACAACAACAAAAAAAACCCAGGAAAAGGACAAATAGATTTTTATGCTTTGGCTTCTGAGGATGGAAACGTATTTTGAAAGATCTGTTTCACAAGGGGCAGAGATTTGGATCTTTACAGAGCTATGCTGGTTTGTAATCAAAACAAAATGCTCGTACTGCAAATTTCAATCAACTATGACAAACAGATTTTCTTTTTTTTCTTTCCACCCAAGAAAAGCTTGGGTTTTTAATACCAGATTTACTTTGGATTAATGATTTAGGCCTCTGCTCCTTCAACTAGTCCCATCTAAGTATACTTACAACCAACCTGTGTTCCCAGATGAAGGTCTAATTGTCATTAAAGCTGTGGCTTTTTGTTTCATTTCTAGTTTGTTTCTCCTTGAAGTTTAACATCTCTGATTGAACTAGAACTGTCAATCATTAAAGAAACTTTAGAAAAAGGAAAGTTGGAGACTGTCTTTATCAGACACAAAAAATAACCTGTTAACGTTTTCTGTGCAAATCTCTGTTTAAAAGCACTATTTTAGAAAAGGTTAAAAGCAAAAGTTAAAAGTTTAGAAGTATTGCTTTAACAATGCAAAGTTGGGTTTTCTTTTTTTTCTTTCTGATTCATCAGAAAAAACCACCAGACTTCTGGACTAATTTAATGTCAAACAAACGAATTATTTCCTTCACTTCCTTATTCTCCTGCTCTACTCACATATTTGATATGTGTTTTCTTTCCAAGTTGTGTAATCTCAGCAGTTGGATCACTAAAACAGTGCTAAATGCCAACTGTGCATTCACAGTTTTATAACTTACTCCTTCAGGGCCCTCACATGGTGACCGAGGAACTGCACTCCATCAGCTTTGAAACACAGGTCTGCCTGTATGGATTGACTATAAATTTGGAAGTGAGTATTCTAGCCAGATTTTCTGGGGCAAGAATAAAAGGTATTTTGCAGCAGCTTATAGAAGAACCACAATGTTGGGCTAGACCACAGGTCCATCTACCCTAGATGCCATCTTCAGCAGTAACCATAAGCAGACGCAAGATTTCCAGAACTTCTGGACAGAAGCATATGCTTCAGGAAGGAAGAGGGGGCTAAAAAAAACCAAAGCATAACACAGCGCTAACACTTTCCTCTGCAGCATTTACACATTGCATTCATTCTTTCCACCAGACCAGCTCTTTGCCTGTGGTGATGATTTCCAATGTCAGCCAACTACCCAACGCGTGGGCTTCTATTATTTGGTACAATCTGTCAACCAACGATCCTCAGGTAGGTCTTCAGTATGTAAGTACTGACTTCCAGCATTTTCACATTTCTATTATTTGGTTAACAAATATCTTAACTATAAAAAGGCTTTGTTTCCCTCTTAAACTGGCCTATTTTCTTCACATACACTGTTATCAACATCATACTTTAATGTTGTTCGCTTTATCTTTTGTTCCCTGCGCAGATACAAAACCATATGCATGCTTAGCCTTCCTTTTTGTAGGCTGATGTAGTAGTTCTTAAACTAAGGAAAGGTCATAGCCCTTCTCCATAAATTTTCTAGTTTGAATTTGTCTTTTTTGGATGCGGTTGACCAAAACCGTACATGGTATGAAATAATTCTACTAGTACAATTCAAAACTGTCAAAGTAGGGGTATAGGTGGGTCTATAATGTATTTAAGTGCTGCTTTCCCTCATGCATTTTATAGGAGCTAGTGCTTTCTCTGGAGAAGATCATTAAGTGTCAGGCAGCATCTTCTAGTGGCTCTAACCATGAGCAAAAGAAGAATCATTCTTTCTCAGGCTCCCGCTGACTCAGCATATATTTTAGATTCAGGCACTGTTAATGTGTTTGCAGACTGTAGAATAGCTCTTAGGCTTTCAGTCAGGGATTAGTGGCAGTCAGATAGATGTTTGGAGGAGAGAAAGGGTAAGACAGTTTACCACAGAGTGCCCCTGAGGACAATGGCAGGCCAGCTGACCAGCAGCCTGGGCTTCATTATCACCCTGTGATACTCCAAAGAGTTTTTGCACAGCCTTCAGTATGTTCATTGCATATACAGTCCAGAAACCAAATGAAAAACTAAGATGAGTCAAACAATTCAACAACGTATCACTATACAAGTATGTAATGGTTTAAGATTTCCATGCACCAAACTTAGTATAGTGGGGATATCTGCATTTATCAGACAGGATTTAAGCATATTTTCACTGTCTAACATATGATACTATCAGAAGCATAGCAAGGTATTTTATCATCCAAGATGCACACACAGACTCTCGCTCTCTCTAGCAGTCTCCCCCTGCAACTCTGCTCAGGCACCCAAGTGGACCTTTTTAGGTGCCTGCAGGTGAGAAGGCCAGCACTTACTTATGCCCTGCACACCTCATTTTTAACACTTCTGGATTCTGCTTGAGTACTTGCAGCCGCCTTTTACAGTCTGCAGTGTATTTCATGGTTGCTAGCTGTCTAAACAAAGTGCTAATTCTGTTGCAGAATTTGTCTTTCTTCAACAATCCCCCTGCTGCCACTTTAAGTCAGCTCTTAGAAGTACTGAGCTGGCAATTTTCATCATATGTTGGTCGTGGACTCAATTCTGAGCAACTCAACATGCTGGCAGAGAAACTTATGGGTAAGATTGTAGAAATCATAGAATCATAGAATCCTAGGTTGGAAGGGACTTCAAGGATCATCTGGTCCAGCCTTTCTAGGTGAGAGCACAGTCTAGACAAGATGGCCCAGCACCCTGTCCAGCTGAGTCTTAAGTGTCCAATGTGGCGGAGTCAACCACTTCCCTGGGGAGATTATTCCAATGGTTGACAGTTCTCATTGTGAAAAATGTCCTTCTCATGTCCAATCAGATATACAGATTTAATTTGCTTCTGGGCTCTTATATTTGATAATTACAGGTAACAACTTCAAGCATGACCTCCACTTCCAGAGCTCACTTCAGAAATGGCACAATGACATTTTTTTCTTTAAAGAAAAGCAAACGTCAGGTTATTCTTACCACAAAGTGATTCAACTTCTGAACTTTCAGGCTGCTAACTGAAGAAAGAGGGCATCAGAGTCACGCAGAACTGTGATGTTATTTTGTTTCCTTAGCAAGTAATTATCTCATGCATCTGAAATCAAAAGGAAGTCTTTTTGCTTGCTTATGGGGTCTGGTTTGGGTTTTGTTTCATTTTAACTACCCATCCTTGCGGGTCTGTTTAGCTCTGGGACCCATCTTTCACTGGTGACAGCGCAGCAAAGAGGCCCTGTAACTTCAGCGAGATGAACTATTGAACACTTTCATCTGATTGTCCCCCAGGAGGGAAAGGACTTGGGAAAGCTGGCAGAAGAAAAGCAAGCTTTATCTGTTTCTGGAGAAGAAACAATTATAAAATATATTGTGAGCTCTAAGAAACTCCAAGATGAGAGGGTAACGATACCTCTGCTGTCAGGCAAGAACAGAAGCATGTGTCAAAGACTGGGGGGAATCTTTGCTTTTATTGATTTGAAAGCTGGGAAACAAAGACTGGTTTCCCTGGGTAACAGTCACTTTTTCTGATGGTTTCTTGGAGATTCTTGCTTAGTGGAGGTAATGGTGCCATTGTAAATCAGCAAAAATCATAAGAAAGAAAAAATAAATTGTCTTAAAATATGTAAGCTCAAGACAGAGTGAAGGCCAAGAGAAGTCACACGCAGACTAAACTGAAACTGAGCACATGGTGTTGCAGAAACACAGTCCCTGACTACTTCAGGCAGTAATTCCCAAAACTACCGTTATCTGCTGCTTCAAAAGGACACAGAAAAGCTGATCTACAGTCCCTTATAGCATCCCTCTCAATACCTCCCCAAGTTTTGATGTACTGTACTTCTGCCCCCACCCCAGCTACACAGATATCAAGCTATATCTATTTCAAAACTTCAGAAAAATAGACTCACCATTTTATTCTTTTTTGGTCTCAGGGCAACAAGTCAGTTACAATGATTACCAACTATCCTGGGCAAAGTTCTGCAAGGTACAGTTCTGAAAATAAAACTAGACTCTTCTTTCTCTTAATGCCAGCATGCACGCCTAACTCTGTCCCTCTGATGCCACTGATCAGATTCCCACTTGCCATATGTGGGACTTGTAGCCCAGCACAATCGCATTCATTGTAAAAGTTTATCTAAGAATATAGTATTTCCAGAAGTTTAAAGCTTGGGCTAAGAAATCTGCTTAGTTACATTGTTACAGAGATCACAAACTGTCATTTTAGTGTGCCCTATATATTTCTGTTAATGATCAATAGATTGTGCTATCAAAGCATACATTTTTCATAAAGCACACAGTAATTTTTTTCATATTATCATTCGTGACCTAAATTATTTCAAGTCGGTTTATATATTCAGTAACTTTGATGAGGAACAGAAAACTTATTAAGAAAGAAGGGTAAACCCATTTTCTTCATATTAACTACATTATTTTAAAAAGTATGGAACCTTGGAAGGAAGTTCAACTTTCTTATCAGTTCTCTCAAAATGTAATTTCTTAACCAGTTAGAAACAACAAATGTGATTTTTTTTTTCCTTGAAAAATGGGGAACTTCCAATGTATACCTTAAAAATCAATTGGTTTATGTCAGAGAGAGGCGTTACTCAAAACAGCAGTTCAAGTTTGTCATTCTCGCTTGAACAAACCAAATTATTCTTAAGAAACTGAGCTAGCTATCCCATGTGGATGTTGGGTAACAACACTCTCACAATTATCTTCTTGTGCATGTTGTTTGTGTTTTGTGGTGTCTGTTTTTTTCTTGGGTTTTGTTTTGTTTTTAACCATTAGGAACATTTGCCTGGAAAGTCTTTTACCTTTTGGGTTTGGCTTGAAGCCATCCTGGACTTAATTAAAAAACACATTCTTCCTCTCTGGATTGATGGGTGAGCAACAAGGAAACAGCTCTGTATTGATCTCTCTCTGCTTTCTCTTTTTTCTTTACTAATCTCAGTTCTAGCTAAGCAGGAAAGAATTTGCAGAGAGTTTAATACTTCTTGTCTCCCTCTTCCCATTTGTAACTTTCTGAAATTTTTGCCAAAGGGAACATTATCAAATCTCTTAGAAATGCAGGTTTAGATCTGTTTTATCAGTTCTGTTAGTGTACAGTCAAGTACTGTGATAAATTTCATCATACTTCCTAGCACTGGGAGCTCAATGCAATATTCCACATGTAAATCACGTGAAGCTTTTGTCATAGTTTCAAGACCTTACAAAGCTTTTGTAACCAGGCTTTGAACACCTATATAAGGCTTGGCCAGATGCATTGCACAGATTGAAGTCTGTATTTTTTTCCAAAAGCAAACCCATGATTTCCTGTTACACTTCAGGTATGTAATGGGATTTGTAAGCAAAGAGAAGGAACGAATTTTGCTCAAAGACAAGACACCAGGAACATTTTTATTAAGGTTCAGCGAAAGCAATCTGGGTGGAATTACCTTTACTTGGGTGGACCAGTTAGAAAATGGTAGGTATAATTTTAAAAAAATAATACAAACCTCAGACCCTGCAATACACGTGTAATACAGGAGCCACGGTTTCTTTGGTTTGAAAAGTAAAACTCACATGTATCATGTCTTAGTATGGTTTTGGGCAAGATACAAGTATCATGTTTACTGTAACACAAGCCCAAACTCTGAAAGTCTACCTCTCAGTTCTTTGTATTAACTATGTAAGTTCATTGCAAGGTGTACCTGCTTACTGCAGGCTTTAAATTTCTTTCCACGTGTGCACAAAGTATAAAAGATAAATAACATTGGTATAAACAGGTAAAACCTACACCAGGGTAAACTGCAAAAGAAAGGCAAAAATACATTCCCACTGCAGATGCAGATCTACCAGTTATCAGCAGTTACAGTGCCTTTGTATTTTTACAGGAGATGTAACATTTCATTCAGTGGAACCCTATAACAAAGGTCGCTTATCTGCACTGCCTTTTGCTGACATACTGCGTGATTACAAAGTTATTATGGCAGACAACATTCCTGAAAACCCTCTGAAGTATCTGTATCCAGACATTCCCAAAGATAAGGCCTTTGGCAAACACTACAGCTGTCAGCCAAATGAAGGTTGGGCTCCATTTCTGTATTTACCCTTTCTGCAGAGCAGCTGCAAAGTCAAGAGGCAATTTGATGAACCAGGGCAGGGGGGAAGGGGAAGGGAACAGATTAAGATGCCTCCTTTAATCAGCATCTTTAAGAGAACTGTTTCAACGTGTGTCTATCATTTAGACAGCTTTGTTTTGCAAATATATCCCTGGTCTTAGAGGTCACATCAGAGGCAATGACAACAATATTTAAAAGAAGCTAAAAAATAGATCTTAGTGTAGAAGGAGTCAAAAACTACGAATTTTTTCCTGACACGTGCATTACAAAATTCAGCACTCAGGTGTTTAAAGGAGATGAAACTGAAAGTCATCCTGCTTACGGCTTCGTAACTCTGTAACACTGTAGCATGCTGTCTCTTTAATTTCAAGGAATTCTGTGTTTTCCAAGCAGCTTGGAGGATCACATTTATTCCAGCAGTATAATCCCTGGCAACTGCACAGGAAAATACAAAAAAGCTAGTCAAGAATGGCTCCAGATACGTTCAGGCCCATTCTCTCTCTTGTCCAAGTTATAAGTCAGGTCATTTTTAGATCAGACTCACTCTCTCAAAAAAGCCCTCAAAGCTTTGATTTATTTAATAGATAATACACACTCTTCTGGACTTTCAGTATAAAAGGTTACATTCCATTTGAATTCAAATTCCTACACGACTCAAAAATATTTGGAGGCTACAAGTATTTTTTCCTCTTCATTTCAATTCAGTGGACTTTGCCTAATGTTCCAATCCTCTAAATATGCTTAATTTCATGCAAAAGACATTGCTGAAGCTGTACCTGTAGAGATAGAGCTCCATGCAAATGTTTGCAGAACTGAAATCTAGAGGCTCAGAAGTACCAAGCTTGTAGAGTTACAGTATATTTGCTTTTGAAGCCCTAATGAGATCTCTTTCATCAATTGCTGTATGATATTGTGGGATGGCGATTCATATCAAGCAAGCACAGCCAATTATGTGACTAAGACCTGAACTCAAAGACTAATCTCAGGAATTCCCCTCATTTTTATGGCTGCTTATTTAAGCATAAAAAGGGACATTTCTTTTTTAACATATTATGGTCTGCAGCATTTAAAGCAGATAATAAATGTCAAATAAATAATAAAATTACTAGGCAATGGTTAATTTCTCTAATATTGATTTTTAGTCTCAAAGCCCTCAGATGGAGGAGGCAAAGGTTATGTTCCTTCTGTATTTATCCCAGTCTCCAAAATGTAAGTACCATTAAAAATGTATTACACTTAAAATGTTATTTTTATTAAATTTACATACTGTTTCAAAGTTTTCCCTGCCTCCCTTCCCTCATTCAAATAGTTCGAGATAGCAACGCATTGCCTGTTTTCATTTGGCTAAGGACTGCTAAAGACAAGAAAGGGAAGTAAAGAACTTCACTTCTACAACATTTTTCTACCCATGTGGTAAAACATTTGTAAAAATTGAATGCAGACGTTATGGTACTCTGATCTACTCATCTTTCACTGTGTCCTTTTTCTCTCCAGCAGCTAACATTACAGAGTGAGGTTTATTCTCTTTTTCTCCTACATTTTTAAACATATACCAGGTTATTGGCATGTGCTTACAGAGCCACCACCAAGCCCGAGTACAGGCTTAACTAACTTAATCATCATTCACCCTACTCCACTGCTATGCATCAAGTTAGAGGGATTTAGGTTGCTTTTAAGATTATTTTTGTGGTTTTTTTTTTTTTAAGCTTAAATGATTCTACAGATCCACATTCTCCATCAGATCTTCTTCCAATGTCTCCAAGTGTTTATGCTGTGCTGAGAGAACACCTGAGTCCCACAGTGATCGAAACTGCCGTATGTTGTAAATTTCTCCATTCCTAAGTTAATACTAAGCAATCAGGACATGTACAACAGATGCTGGTTATAAAAAGGCTGCTCGTACAATTATGAAAAAATTACAGCTCTTTCGTCACTTGCTGTATTACATTCTAAAACAATGGTGCAGACATTTCCTATTCTAAATGGGACAAGATGCTGTAAGCATACTTGGAAGCACTGTGTTGTATGAAATTGTCATGGTTCACTGGCCAGCATGTCAGAATGTCATAATGGAAAGATCCCAGAGTTCTTGCACAAACAAAACCTTTACACTTACAAATACATAACAATTATACAAGTTCTGTAGATAGCACAAAGGACTTGACTTGCTCACGGAAGCTGCACAAGGAACATAAAAATTTCCGGTTTGGCAAACTTGCACAATTTTTCAGTGCTACAAGTTTCTACACAAGGTACCAAAGTGAGACATTAAAAGTCAACTAAAACATTTTTAGCAAATAAAACTAATATTCACTAAATATATAGAAAGACTGGGGAAACACTGTACCAATGTCCTATTAAAAATATTTTCCTCTTTTACTTACTAACTAGAAATTATGTTCTGAATCATCACGGCTTAGAGTACTTAGAGCACTGATGTTTATCCACTGGGGATTTGTCCAGCAGACTTCTACCAGAAAACACAGCAGTGGTTTGGCTTTAACAGCGTTAAAAGTAAACAACCTTCTTTAATACTAGCTCCTAGTTTTCTGTATGTTCAATGATTTATGATCTTCAGTTATGTATTTAAAAGCCTGTCAACTCCCCTTCAAATGCCTCCCTGCAAACACTCCTCCTCACCCACAAACAGAAGAAAATTAAATTAGAATCCTGACTATCAATGATTAGAAGCACAGTTAAACTTTAAACACAAATAGAGGAGCTCTTTAATATACAAGAAGATTAAGATCTGCTCAAGAGCAAAATATCTTGTTTTGCTTTCTCACCTTTTTCTCTGATCGTACTCATGACAAACTAGTCCTTCAGCTAAAATTGAAATACTGGCTTGAATGAAAATCCTGATTAAAACCTACCACACCCAATCTGAGACATGTCCCCGCTCATTTGTTGTTTGGGTTACACATATGAAAACAGTTCTGACCCTCTAAAATGCAAACTACGTATGCATTTTCATTTCCCAAAGTTTCAGCAGCGAAAAGTTGGCTTCACTTTTGCTTATCATCAGGCTGCAAACACTTTTTGTTACTTTTAGGATGAACAGTAATTCTCAAACCAGCTCTGTCCAGAGCTCCAAACCAGCTGCCATCTCTTTGGGTCATAACTGCACAAAAAGAATGTGTCTGGTGATAAATTGGGAGAGTCAAACACAATCATGCTACAGTTTTTAAGGGTACTAGAGAAGTCGTTCAGTGCTGCTAGATGGTAGGTGGATTTCCGGAGGCTCTTGCTAGAAATGTTTTCAAGTCCTGCTAGAAATTAGGGGAGAAAATAGTTTTGGAAGATTTTTAAAGAAATCCTTCATTTTCCCATTCTGTTTACCTTGCTAAATGGGAATGAGGAAAATGAGGCTTTTTCTTTATCATCCCAAATTCACACAACATGATCTACCCTGGGGAAGAGCCAGCTAAGTACAGTAAGCAGAAAATCTGCATTCTTAAAGCAACACTTTTCCTCCATGACATGTCAATAAAAAGCACCACGTGGGATGCAGAAAACGAGAGTGCAATCTGCAGCAGGGAAAAATATCCTAGATCTCAGTAACTCGGTCTTAGCAAGTTATACTTTCTGCAGTTTTGCTAAATTCCCTTCTATTTCCCACCTCTCCAGACTCCCCTACCCATCGGGAAAACAAAGACTCCAGTAAGAACCCTGCTATACATACCGATAGGCTGCAAGAACCACAAGAGTTAATATAAAAATATATATCATTTTTATTGCAACTGTTGCCCACAGTGTTTTCTAATAAGTTTTCCTATATTTGAGGGTGGTAAAACACTGGAACAGGTTGCCCAG
>BOSO01001543.1:48774-88694 GCA_018403395.1 Gorsachius goisagi
TCACTGCAGGGGGGTTGGACTAGATGACCTCTAGGGGCCCCTTCCAACCCAAAACCTTCTATGACTCTGATTCTATGATTTTGTAAAGAACTAGAAACAGGATCCTCAGATCCTTACCGGTTTGCATTAGATTGTCAAAATGACACTGCAGTTACCTTGAGCCAGAGAAGGTTTCATCTGCAGCTGGTTTGGCATGAACACAGCTGTAACTGCCGTGAGACTAATCTTTTCCTTCTTTTCTTCTAGCTGAGTTCTCCTTACTCAACTGACTGAAGTTCACATACTGGAAAAATCAGTAATCATGTGAACACTGGATGGGTTAAAGATGCAGTAAATATTTTTTTCATCATCTTTGTAAATCAGCATTTCCTGGAAATCATTATGATGTTATTCTTGGGCCTCTCTCAGTTATCAATACTATGTAAACCAAGATTCTTCTCCCTAGGGATTACAAACAGCCTCCTGCACGTCAGAATTGCTGTCCTCACTGATAAACGGCCAATTCTTTTCTGGCTTGGAGGTTGTTTGACTTCAGTAGGGTCCATATCAGCAGGGATAAATTTTACGTTCAGAATCAACGGCCATAAAATTGCTGTAAACACAAGTATAAGAACAAAATGTTTTGCTTCTGAAAACAGCATGTAAGGATAACTAAAGGATATAGCATATAAGGCTAACTGAAGACATTAATGTGTTTGAGGAAATTAGGATCTTGCTTGTTCAATAGTTTGTTTAATCGTCATTTTGTATACCATTGGTTTAGCTTCTATTCTAAAGCAAAGATTCTCACCCCCCTGAGTTCAAATGTCTCATAGGTGTCCAGGGTTTGCTTTTTTCCAAAGATGAGCTACCTTCAGCATAGATTTTTATCTGCCACCAGAGCAGAAGTTATGGAAGGAAGAAGGCAGGGCTGGCAAGAGAAGGGAGATCCAGAAAGGGAACGGACACAAAGCTTGTGGTGTCAAAAAGGCTGTCTCTATTTTGCCATTGGAAGAGAGGGTTAGAAAAATGCCCCCCTCTCACCAAATAGTTGTGGAAGTAAATCTATTTGTGCATGAAGCACTCAGATACTACAGCAAATACTATCAGATAGTTTACAAAGAAAAAATGCTGATCTGACAGAGTTTGGATGCTACCTTGTAAGTACGGACTGGGAAGCATGGTTTTTAAAAATAGTTACTGAAGAGCTGCAGCATTTGCTGACCGCTGGGCAATTTGTGCTATATGACAGAATATTACATGCCTGTCAGAGACTTGTTTAATAAGCAGAATAACTAGCTTTTATATAAGTGGTAAATTGCCTGTTTATAATATTCTTTTCTTTTTTTTTTCTTTCAGGCACTGTTTAGTGCTGGGTTTGGGTTGTTTGGATTTGTTGTTGTTTTTTTCCCCCCATTGTTATCCCTAAAAACTCTGTTAATAGAATAATAAACAGGCAATTCCAAGGCTACTGCATTTCATGTATGCAGGCTCATTCAAGACTTAATTCTTGTCTGCAGAATATATGGTTAAAGCATGCAAATTTCTTAAAATACACACGAACACTTGAGCTTTTGCACCTTACACTCTTCTTGAGTAGGTACAAATTAGACATGTAGGATGAAAACATAACCTCCTTCCATCAGTGAGACCTGGATTTTACTTTCATTTCTCCTTTTTTACTTACTCCCCTCACCCGTACTGTTGATGTTAGTTGAAACCAAGTGAATGGAAGGAGAAAGTACTGAGATACTTCTGTGATACATGGGAGTAGATTTTAAATGAATGAATGTCTCTCTTCATTAATCTGAGTGATTCAAAGCAAGCTGCAGATAGAAGTAATTTTCTCTCTGAAAGCATCATGTATAAATAATTTTCCAGAACAACAAGAGCAATTGTGTATATAGTTTGGTAACATCTGTAATTTATATGATCAGTATGAATAAAAACAAATTTTGGCTTAAATCTGGATACCTGGACTTTTGTGGAATTTTTTCAAGATACAACAGTCTTGCCATCTTTTTGTTGATCTCAGGTCTGAACTACAAGCAGTAACACAGACTTCTAAAGCAGCGAACATTAACTTCACCTTGCATCAGCTACTGCATGGCTTTTCATTCTAACCTCACAACCTTAATACAAAATCGGGGGTACCCTATGTTTTTGACCATCTAACCTTCATGAGAAGTACCGTAAAAAAGGTCCAGACACGGCACGTGAATCAGTCTTCTCTCTCCTTCCTCCCTGTTCCCCATGCAATGCAACTCTTCAAGACTCTCAAATCTTTACTTGAACACAATATATTTGGTGTTACTGAATAGCATTGTGGGTCGGGTTTTGGCATCACAGTTTCCACTATTGTTTTACAACAGATTTTGCAAGTGATAGGATTAATGTTTAATTGAAAGGCATGTGACTTTTAATTAGTTTGCTGCTTTAAAGGAACATTGGAGTCATTTTCTAGAAGGTAAGTGTATACAGCCCAAGCCTCCTTCCATAAAAAAAGTGAGAATTTTCTCCTTATACCGCTGTAAGAATAGGGTTCTCTAGTAAAATGATGGGGGTGGAGGGGTAGAAAAACATGCTGGAAGGGATGCCACAGATACTGCCAGAAGAAACAAAACATCTGCTTTTAGGTAGTTTCACTAACTGTGCTTGTGCTTTCACTGCACTTTGCAGCAGCAAAGTCAAAGATAACAGGGGAAAAAAGAAATCACGTAAATTGTTCTGTGCTTTTTGTCTTGCCATGTCACCGTAAGGATTTTAATTAAACAAATGTAAAAACTGTCAGTTACCTTCTGCTATAGCTTTTATTTATAGCCACATTTATATCCACTAGTCGGTAGCATTTCATGCCACAAAGCTTACCCTGCAGACCTTCTACATACTTGTTTTTTCCATGGACTAAGAACAGTCTCCTCCATCTGAGGAGAGAGAAGGATACAAAGGATAGCAAAAAGGATCCCAGTATTCCGGAGACCTGCACCAAAGCCTGGACTTTTAATTCTTCTGGTCTTTGTTGCCACTTCATACACAAGACAAGAACAAACAAGACCTTGCGTGGCAAGTAGCAATACAGTGTCCTAGCAAATCAGGCTGTTGAAAGAAGGATGATATGAAGTAAGAGGAAACCTATTTATCAAAAGATATTCTGTGGGAAGAAAATTGTCAACTGACAAAATGCCAGGAACACTTAAAACTCTCAGCTGCCTACAGTTTGTAAGTATTCCTGAAGTTTCTGGAACTTTGACAGAAATCTGAGTTACAGTTCGTAAACTAACAATTGCAACTGTGTTTGTACAACCCTTTAATGCACTTGCACGCCTTTCTTCCGCCCATGCAATGCAGACAGTTGAGACAATGGCTGTCTTCGCAGATTTCTATGCCCCTACTATGACTTTCCAGGGGCAGTCTAACACTATGCTGGCTATTTCACTAACAGGAGTTGAAAACTGGGAGATTTTCGTACTGCAAGGGTGAAAAGCACATCGCTTTCCATTGCTTACAGTTGAGAACTGCTTTGAACCCCCGTAAGTCGTGACCGATGAAGAAAACAAGCCGCTTTTGCCTAGGTAGGGAGGGGAGGGCCTGGCCGGGCCGTCCGGTTGCCGCCGCCGGCCAGATGCCAGCCATGGCCCAGGGCCCGAAGAGGCCCCTCTCGCCTCTGAGGCCGACCACCCCGCTCGCAAAGGGTGAACGCCAGCCCCGGAGAAGGAGAGGGGAGGCGGCGGGGGGAGGCGGCATGCCCGGCTGCCGGGGCTTTCGCTTTCGCCTTCCCCTCAGCCGGGCCTTTCCCCGAAGTCACGTGGCGCGGCTGTTCCCGCCTGGGGCTCCCCCTCCCGCCGCCCTAGGCCAGGCCCGGCTCCCAGAGGCAGCCGGGGACCGTCGGGCCGTCCGCTGGGAAAGGCTGCCAGAGCCTTACTCGAGAGGCGGCAGCTGGCTTCGAAGGCGGGGGGCGTGTAACGGCGCCAACAGCATTGGGAGCTGCACCTCAGGGTTTAAGGGGAATGCCCGGTGCAATTGAACCCATCGCTTCCTCAGGCTGGCCCCCCGCCGGCTAGCTCGCCCTCCTTGGCTGCTGCCTGGAGGTCGCCCGCTCAGCTTTACACTTCAGTATCTGTCCTCCCGGGACAACGGCTGTCATCTCCTAACAGCCCCCGTTCCTGACAGGGTCACCTGGGGGAGGGCACCGTAACCCCATCCCCTGCCTCCCGCGCAGCAGCCCGTCCTCCTCTTCCACCTTTTGCAGCTGCTCACGGACCCCGCTTCTTAAACGCGTTTTAGCCCCCGTCGGCGGCTGCACGTCCCCTCACGGGTTTCCAGACTTCTCACGCTGCTCGGGAGCGCCAGGCGCGGAGGCCTGTCCTCGGGGACGGTGCTCACCCCGTTCCTGCTGCGCCGGCTGTTGCCAGCATCGCCGCGCTGCTGGGCAGCCATTTCCTAATGCATGCAACCTCTCTCTACGTTATACACGCGGTACTTCTGCCTGCCAGCCCTGCGCGGTACTAGGGGCGGGCCGGCCGGGCAGGGACCCGGCGCAGCCCCTCAGGGTGTCCAGCGGCCCCGGCAGCGGAGGGGGGAGCGGCGGGCGGGTAATTTCCCTCCTCCCCTACGCACAAGGGAAAGCGCTGTGGGCGGGGCAGCCTGGCGTCACCGCGCGTCCATTGGCCGACGCCGCGGGGGCTGTGTTCTGATTGGCCCCGCGGCCAGCCCCCCCCGCCCCGCGGCGGTGCGGGTATTTCTCGGAGCAGGCGAGGGTCGCGGCGCGGAGTTGGAGGGCAGCTTCGTCTCACGTGTAAGTGCGAGCGGCGCGTGCGGTCGGGGGCTAACGGTCGTCAACGGCCACGGCGAGAAGGGGGCGGGAAAATACAGGACGCGGCACCGGGGAGCGCCGTCCAGCCGCGGGGAGCCGGGCGAGGTCCCCGGCGGCAGGGGTGGCTGTTCCCCGCCCTTTGCTCCCGAACTGCCACGGCGTGGTTTGGCGGCGACCGGGCGGGAAGGCGGGAGCGACACGAAGAACGGAATTGTTGGGAGGCGGCGGGGTTAAACGTAGGTAGAGCGCAGGCAGGAAGGAGACGGGGCTTAACGATGGAGGACGCCCCTGCAGCTAAGGCCCCTTTTCTCCAGGGATGCGTACGGACTGCCATCCTATTGCCCTTACCCAAGGGAAGGCAGAACAGCAAAATGGGTTTTCCATCCAATGCCACTTCACTTATCCGTTTGTCAATAGCAGGCTGAGTCCTGTATCCCGGTACCGGTCTCTCTGCTGCTTTTTCCACAAAAGGTGCTAACTTCCCACTTTTTCAGCATTTCCCTAATTGCAGCCCCAAGGACTACCTTTGCTGCATTACCATACTGCTCTGTAACCAGCTCTTTGGATCCTTCTCTGCTGCTGCTACCACCAAGTAGTTTCTGGTTGCTTTAAGATGCAGAAAGATTGGAGTGCATCTTCACTTAAGCACTAGGGAAAAAATAAACAAACAAAAGCCACACTGACTGTATTTTGTATTTAGTATTTTGACAAATTTAGTATTTTGACAAGTTCTTCCAGCTTTCCTCACGCATGTCATGTTTAACTGTTGGCCTTGGTGCCACTACAGTGTACTCAAAATGCTGCGTTACCTGTAATCTGAATCCCACGCACATCAAAATGCTCAAAGCCCTCACTTCAAGCATAATAACATTTTTAACTCTTATTGGCTTCTCACACATAGCATGTGCCACTTGGCAGCCAAGGGAACAGGCGTACAAACACTAATGGGATTTGGCAGGAGACAAAGGGAACAAGGGAGGGCATAAGACAGCCCTTCACCCTGATGCTGCCCTATTCCTTGGACAGATCCTTTTTTAAAAAGTTGCAGATGCAAGCAGACTTGTATCTCACCACCTGTATTCTCAGCCCAGAGTGTTCCTCAGACATATCTTTACATGCTATTTCTACCACAAGACACTAACCTGCAGCTCAGTGAGGAGACAGTAACAGGTCTGCAGAGACCATATATCAGAATATATATTGGCCACTCTGTCATAGAAGTGTTACTGTACAGCATAGCTTCTGTCTGTCATATTGGTTCATTTTAAGCAACCTGTGTCTGCTGCACTGATTACTTGAATTTAGCCTGAAAATTTGGTCAGGGGAGCTAAAGCATGTAAGTAGAAAAACACATCTTTGCAATACTTCTCCATTTAAAGTAACTTGAGATCTAGTCCGTTTTCAGAGCAGGCAAGTGGCAACACAAACAGCACCTGAAAAGGGGCCTGTAGAGGTTTCTTTGAAATTCCACTAACATTCTTGGTCACGGGGAGTACATCTACACCAGCAAAAGGTGAAACTCCACACATAGGATCACAATCCTGCAGAGTACAGGTATTAAACACCCAGGTCCTCATTCCTATATCTCTACTAAGAAAAAGAGTGGTAGCACTACCAGTACCCTAAATACTGTGAAAAGGCATTCAAAGAAAAAAAATAAAATGCAAGTCTTCATAGAGAAAGGCGATTTAGCTTTGAGTTACTCTTCGTGAAATAGTGCACTGTCTTAATTTGCAATTTTTTTTTAATAAAAGAAGCACAGAAGCAGCTGTATTCAGTTTTAATAATTAGCTTTCTAAAGCTGTCACACAGCTAAAAATAAAATGGTTTTGTTTGCTGGAAACACTTTTCCTTCCTACTCGCCCAGTATTGCCAATGGTCATGAAAACTTCCACCAGTTCAGTCCAAATTGTACTTAAACATTTACACTGATTGTTTTCCCCCCCCCCCCCCTCCTCAGGATGACTCAGTGGTATCAGCTACAGCAACTTGATTCCAAGTTTTTGGAGCAAGTTCACCAGCTGTACGATGACAGCTTTCCTATGGAGATCAGGCAGTACCTGGCACAGTGGCTGGAAAACCAGGACTGGTAAGCATAGAAATTAGCATTCAGGTTGTTTAATAAGCAATGGTGTCATACATGCAGTTACAGGCAGCAGAACAATACTGGGGAAGCAAGTTACTAGGTGAACCTTTACTGGTAGGATGCTTCGGTAGCTGTGTGGGTGCTATGGCCTCTGTTTCTGCCCCGCTTCAGGGCTTTCTAGAGGGACCTGACACCTAGAGTAACAAGCGTACTATCTCATATTTCCCTTGGTTGGTCTGTAACACAAGCAGCCATTTTAAGACCGATCAGTTACTACCTTGGCAGTTCAATCTCCCACTGTTCGCAGACTTTGAACTTTTGTCAAGATTTCTGTGGAGTGTTGTCTTCTTTTAGAAGAGTGGTACAATGTGCACCAGGTTCACTTTTAGCTTCTTGATGTGAATGGAATGAGTAAATGGGTTTGCACAGAATGTGGCAAGAATAATACAGAGGAAAACAACATTTCTGTATCAAGGAAAGTCAAAGCTGAGAGAATGAAACTGGCTTATGTTTGAAGGTAATTCTTACTGCTTGTATATACTACAACTAGAGTTGGGGATTAAAAATAAAATACTCCTGTATGCATTTCTTGAATGCTGTATTGAAAATGTATTTAACACAAGCATACCGTAAATTATTCTAGGGAACATGCGGCCAACAACGTATCTTTTGCTACGGTGTTATTCCATGACCTGCTGTCACAGCTTGATGATCAATTTAGTAGATTCTTGATAGAAAACAACTTTTTGCTGCAACACAACATAAGGAAAAGCAAACGTAATCTTCAGGTATGCCTGAGTTACATGCCTATACATTTGCTTGAATTGCTTCAGTAGTGCAATTAGATGCCTCTAAGCAAACTTCTGCTAGGGATTTTTGCAGAGAATGTGTGAGAATCCTAATTTAAAAGCCAGAATTTAAATGTTATCCTATTTTTGTTTTAATTGGCTACAGTTAGAAAGTTGCCATTTCATTACCAGTACAGTTTCTAAGAACTCCAGGAAAAGGAAACTTGTAGTTTGTAACGTGTTTACTATAATGTATTTGGAGCACTTACTCACATGTAGTTTCATTTACCCCATCCCTTCCCCAGCTGGTTTCCTCAATGTGCTAAAAAGCTGCAATGCATAAAGAAACATGGGAAGAAATCCTTCCCATGTAACTGCAGAAGTACAGTTAATAGTAAAGAACTGGTCGTTAGACAGCACTTCCATGCATCGTATTATACTGACAAAGAAAAGGGCCAAAGCAATTGGTGGCAAGTGGCAGTGCAGAACATATCCTTAGTGAACTTAGTTACCCTCATTAGTCAGTCCTCCCTTCCTCCCTCTAGGGCCAGAGGATCTTCCATAGAATCACCTTCTCCACAGCCCATTTCCCACACAGCTAGCTTTTTCTCACCACTCATCAGTGACTAGGGGACTTGTTTTCTGAGGAGGAGGGAACATGACCAAGCAATGGAAGATCAGCAATGAGAGATCAGTCAAGAGGGCTGGTACAGCCCAGCAACCCCCTGGGGCAGCACCATCCTGCTCAATCCAGAGCATGTTTCAACTTCATATGCATGTAAAACAATAAGGTTGAATTTGTGTCCAGCCTTGGCTATGTGTTCGTAAATGGCAGCTAACGTATCTCCTTTACATCACAGAGGAAGCACTGTACCTGTCAAACTAGGACAATCACCCTTCAAAACCAGCAGCCCTACTTCAAATGTGCAGGAGGGTGGCTCAACAGAGAGGGGATGAGCTCTCTCTAGGACTGTAGGGTAGCATCTCACTTCTCCCAGGAATGTCTCTGACCCTTTCCTCTTGTTTTGTGCCAAGTCCCATCTCTTCGTACACTAGTGAACTAAAATAGAAACTCATTCTTAGAGAGGATTGCAGCTGTCCCACTCCCTGTAGTCTTCAAGCATGCTTTGACCAATGCATGCCCCGAGGCTCACACACAGTCACCTGCTAATCTTTTTGCCAATTGGTTTACTGAAGGACAAGGAGTTATGGGTATGAACTTTAACAATAGACTGTTTCTAATGCCAGGATAACTTTCAAGAAGACCCAATACACATGGCAATGATCATCCACAGCTGTCTGAGAGAAGAGAGGAAAATACTGAACAGTGCTCAGTTGTCAAATCAGGTAACAGTCTTGGAATGTCTACTGCAGTCGTAGCTACCTTTTCCTATCATTTGGGACTGAAAGAGTGGAAGACGACTGAAAGAGGAAACAGGCTATCCTCTCTCTGCCCAACAATATGCTGCTTCTGTCTTTAATCAAGAGTGAAGAGAGTGAACCAGCTAGACAACATGGCTTGTTTTTGCTGTAAGAAGCATTTGGAGGGGAAATGGCCAGGAAATAGTTTTTATTCCTTGAGTGATGTAAAAGCTGTGCTTTTTTTTTTAATGTTCTGTAGTATAGCCTGATGTGCTCATCAGATTTTATTACAATTTAATAATTAATGCTTGCTTTATTTCTCCAGCAAGATTTTAGCTTTTTTCTGCTGCATTTTAGTCCTGGATTTACTCTGTACTAAGCAGCTGAGCCTTGGTGCATCTCTGGACTGTCTCTCTGGGAAAATGATGCATCATTCCCAGTTATCTCCAAGTATTTCTTTCTATTTTTGTTTTTTAAATGAAGCCCATTCCTTTCCTCTGATCCATAAGAAAAGCAGTATTCTTCTCTTTACTCATCTGTTCTCTGATTTTTCATCTTTTTGGGTTTTTTTCCTTTGCAAGGAGAACTGTTTTGTAATAAAAAAAATCTGCAGTTGGGAAAGGCACGCAAACTATATAGCTAGATGTAATCTACTTGTGTAACAAAGGGATGAGTGACCAAGCATGTTAAGTTCTGATACTGAAATACTTCCCTTTAGGACAAGTTTTTGAATGCTTGTTGGTGAAGTGGGAAGAGCACTCAGGCATAGGCATTCAACAAGGGGCCTAATGCAACTGTGTCCAAAAGCAGCTCCTCTAAAAATATGACTCTGACAGAGCCCTTGTAGCTGCAGCACAGCTGTTCAGTGTCTGTTCTGGCTCATAACAAAGCACTCACAACTGCCTTTCCAGCATGCGATATATTTGGGTGAATCAAAAAGGGAAATAAGTCCTCCTATACTTACTGTTAGCACTAGGTACAACACCACACCCTACCTCTGCTTTCTGGTAAGTGTTCTCATTTCCCAAAGCTGACAAGATAAAATGTAGAGCAAGCACAATTGTAAGAGTCATAAAAACCAAAAGAGAATCTCAAGTGTTAGAGTATGCTCAGATTACCTTAATAGTCTGACTTAAGTCTGTGACAGAGGACCTTTGGTAGTTTATCAAAATAAATACTTTGGATTACCTTAGCTTAAGTGGAAGCATTAATCAGAGCAGCAACGCATATCTGACTGTCCCATGTTGGCAGAACAAGGTTCTAACACCAGTGGTACTGTTAACATGTGGAATGAAAAAATCCTGGTTTTCAAATTATGGCAACTCTCCCTGAGGGATGTCATGCAATAAACTGCCTGAATTATACTGAGGTCAGCTCTCAAAGAAACTATACAGAGATCTAAAATGTTCATGAATGCCCTCTAGGAAAGAAGTTTCATACCAAGTTACCCCATTTGCCTGTACACAGACCTATCTTGTTCCTGCTCTTAGCCCATTTCTCCCCATATCCTGTATGGATGAACATAATATTTGATTTAGACATCATCCAGCCTTCAGGGTTGTTGCTTTCATGAAATACATTTAGAAGCTAAGCAAACAAAATAATGGATTTATTTAGAGAATAAAAGACAGAATATGCTTATAGCTTTATATTGCTATGATGAAAAAGATGCAGAATCACCACACAACAGGCATTTTTAATCCTTATTTCTTGCAAATTCAGCTGAACTCAATTTTTGATTATAAAACCTTAGTATGATTTATCAGAACAAGTCATGCTTCATCAGGTTGTTTGTCAACAAAAGCCACTAACTTACATTCATGAAAAAACTATTTGCTATCACAGGTCACTCCAGTTTGACTTCTGTTGTTGTTCTGCTTGCTTCCCTCAGATGGAAGTTGGGAGCATACAGAACACTGTGACTGGGATGCTGGACAAACAGAAGGAGCTTGATGTGAAAGTTAAGGCTGTAAAAAACAGTGTTATAGTAAGTATAGCTATTTAAAGTAGTGTTTGTTGATTCACAGGTGTTGAAAAGCTTTCAATACATAAGACTCTCTAAAATGACAAATAAAAATAACTAATGGTTTGGTTTTCAAGTCTATAACCAGTGATTATCTGAAAACAGGAAATAATTATTCATCAGTAGCACCATAGTACAGATTGGTATTTGACTGGTTTAGCAAGATAAAATGTTTTGTTCCTAAGTTTCAGCAATAAAAACATTTTACCCCTCTGAAATATAGCAACTGAGGAAAAAAAAATATCAAGAAATCATATACTGACCAATTTGTTGTTAACTAAAAGATAGATTTTTATTTAGCATATAAGCATTTGTTGTCTTAACAAATACTGTCACGACAGAAAGCTTTTCTCCAAGCAATACCTAAGAATTTGAGTTTAAAATGTTGTGTGCTGTTCCAAGCAATTCTTCTCTGTAAAGGGCTGGCACCAGGCAGTTCCTAATCAGCGGTAGTCTTGCATTACATGAAAGCATTGAATAATTCCAGCCACCCTCATTTGTGCTTTATAGGATGTGGAACAAGACATCAAGACATTAGAGGATATGCAAGATGAATATGACTTTAAATGTAAAACCTTGCAGAATAGAGGTGAGTAATTTCTCAAGGACATACCTTATTGTGTATAGTTTACAAGAGTAAACTCTGCTGTATTATGTCAGGAAACTAAACCTAACAATATGCAGCCAAACTTACTGATAATGTCCCTCCTTCATTAACTCTGCTTTATGCTGAAACCTAAATTCTTCAAAATGCCTTCTCTGCCTCTGTTCTTACAAGGAAGAGAGCCTCTTTGTTAATGCAGCGTTCGTTTGTCCTTTACTTCGCTTTGCTACTAGAAATAGCAAATCCTATAGACTCTGTGACTGTTCAGCCATACACCCAAGTAGTTAAGTTTAGGCTTCTCTTTGCCCTCTTGTATTTCACAAAGGCCTTCCCACTTCAAGTTTTGTAGGCTCTTGTGTACTGAGGGAAGCACATGCAGCTGTAGTCCACGCTGGTTTCATTATACAGATCTGTCTCTTTTTGAGTGCTTTGTTCTAGATAAGGCTTCAGTTTCAAACACAAATTGGCAGTTGACTGACCCTAAGAAGAGAGACATGGTCAGAAGAGCATTGAGCCACAATCTTGCTCTTTGTAGTTGGGGGCAGGTAGTACTTCTGTAAGGGCAGACAGGAACCTCTAACTTAAGGTCAGCAGGCAGCAGGGGTAGTAGTTAGAGCAATTATGTAGGATCTGTCAGCTTGGGCTACTCTCAGGAGGCTTCGTCCGCCCTTGAACTCACAATTAACTTCTGTTGCCAGATTAAGTAATGAGTCACATCTGAAGTCAGCATGAGAAAAATTGCTCAGTCTGTATCTTTACACAATATAATAATTAGTTAAAAATCAGGTTCTTTCTCTAAAAAGCAAGCCAACTCACATCGCAATTACTTCACTGGGATAGTGGCTTTTCCTCACATTAGTGCTTTAAGTGTAGGCTCTGTCCTTTCAGAATAGGGAAAGAAGGAATTGAAGAAAATCTAGGAGGCAGTAAGTATTTCCTCCCTTAAGCTTTAAAGATATACTTCACTTGACATTAGCCAGGCCAGTCCTCTCCTCCCCCCAGTGTTTCCCCTACCTGTACTTCATCACTCCTTCAGCCTCACCTTCACAATTTGGACTTATTTTACAGAGCATGAACCCAACGGTGTGCCACAGGAAGAATATAAGAAAGAACAGATGAATCTCAAGAAGATGTTTTTATCCCTGGACCTCAAGAGAAAGGTAGTGCTCAAGTTTTCTTTCAGAAGGCAACAGCACTTCATTTTGAACACATGTTAATTTTCATTAGGTTGACATAAATTATATAGAAGAAAACTTTTCTACCACTGTTGGTTGAACTATGATTTTATTCTTTCCATCCTGACTGACAATCTGGAATCACTGTAAGGAATTTTATTCTCTTTTAACAACTTTTACCAAGCTCTGTCAGGTAAAGCTAGAAGAGCAATGAGAGTGAAAAGATGTCATACCAATAGTCATGTTCTTGAGGAAAGCACAGATTAAAAAGTTTGCAGCTATATTAAACATGCTCATTCTCATTGCAGTGCTCAAGGCTACAGCAAGCACTGGGTCATCCCAGATACACACTTGGTACATACATAGATGTGAGACACTGGCTCTCCAGAATTCAGCAGTCCTGAATATGCTTTGCTTCTCCATTTTTTTTTTCCAGTTAATCTAGCAAATACTCCAACTAAAATAAGCAGGTGTTTTCTAAAACCAGCTTCTGTTGACAGAAACTATTACTTTGAGGTCTTAGCTAATCCTAACAGTCTTGCAAAACTCTGCAAAACCAGCACTTAGTTTTCCTGTATCAAGAATTTTTAATAAACAAGGTGATTTAATATTCTCTATAGGAAGTGGTGAACAAGATAGTACAGCTGCTGAACACCACAGAGCATACACAGAGTGCTCTTATTAATGAGGAGCTGGTGGAGTGGAAATACAGGCAACAGACTGCATGTATTGGTGGCCCACCCAATGCCTGTCTTGACCAACTACAGAACTGGTAAGTCTCTAGTCAAAAACTGCGTTGGACAGGAACTTGACATGTGTTGTGAAGGAACAGCAGATCTGTGAAATATACTGATTATTTCTATTACGCATTTTCATTCTGTCACAGCATAACTACATTTCTTTGATTTTGTTTGCCTCACCGCATTTTCCAATAAGTGAGAAGTATTCTCTGTGCACTGCCTATTCCATAGGGACCGTTACCTGGCTGGTGTCTCAGCATTGTTACAATACAAAAACATGCTAAATGTATTAAGACTGTGTAATTGTAGGTTCACCATCGTTGCTGAAAGTCTACAGCAAGTTCGTCAGCAGCTCAAAAAGCTTGAGGAACTAGAACAGAAGTTTACCTATGACCCTGATCCCATCACAAAAAATAAACAAGTTCTGCAGGACCGAACATACAGTCTTTTCAAGCAACTCATCCAGAGGTAACAAACAAGAAAGGTCTTTTTGTGTTTGCATGAATAAATGGATGGAGAGCACCTTCCCTTCTGTTCCCTCAATATTTCCTGCATGCTAACTTTGCATTTTCTGAGGTTTTAAGTTTGTCAGAAACATTAAACTAAACGATGTGAGTTTTATCCTACCTAGGGTTTCCACAGGTTTAGGCCCACAGAAAGTTTGTGATCAGCCATCATTTAAGTTAGTAGGAGCTATGCTACAATATGCATTAGTTACAGAATCAAACTCCTCATCTGTTAGTCCATTTCTTGCTTTAAGCTTCAGCCCTGCAAAGTTCAAGTAAATGGAGGCAAGAAGCCATCTGCACCAAGCTATGCCTAGGATAAATACACCCTGGATTCTCCAACCCTCTGTCTCTGGACGCATCCTATTTGTCTCCAGCACAGGGAGGCCAGCCCGGTCTCTGTACCATCTCTTATGAGCCAAGTTACTCTAGTTGTTAGTTGCCCCACATAAGATCAGACTCCAATTCTATAAACATACAGTAGACAAAAATTCATGCTGCAGAAGGCTTGAAGCTAGCAGGTAAGAGCAGGGACTTAGATACAGTAGGTAACACACTGGGGGGGGGCGGCTAGAACCCAAGGTTTTCAGAGTCCCATTCAGATGCTTTGACCACTAACCTTCAATTGGAGAACACAGGTACTGCTTTTCAATGAAGTGAAAGCAATGAGGAAGAGTTCTAGAAGTCCAGCTGCTGTTTATCTATAAGCTGCCATTTATACTTATCTTGCCTGTCTCTATGGAAGAGTCCAGGAAAAGTGTCCATGCTGACTAGGACTCGGTAACAATAGAAATACTTAAGGATTTAGGTCTACACAGCACAGTACTACAAAAAAGGTGCCCAAGACTGCAGCAGTTTGGGGTGTATCAGAACAGGTTAGCCTGAGGAATTTGCTTCATGGGTTAGCTAGCCCTCATCAAATCCCCAGATAGCTCATCTAGCTCTTGGGCTCTATGTGTTGTTACATAGCATTGTCTCACAGCACTGGAAATGGCAAACAAAGCAACAGTCCTCACTTGGATTATGCTAGTTGCATCACAGTGTTTACATGCTGTTTGATTTCAGAGAGGTTTGAGGTAACATTCTCCCTCCCCATCAATGTATTTAGGAAAAGCCAAACCTTACAAAATCACTTCATACTTGCAATATTTCTAGGCCCATTGATACAAGTGAAAGAAACCAATGCACAGACTTCTCTATAGATTAAAAGCAAATTAATAAAGGGTACAGTACTACTGGTAAATTACCATTCTTTTGAAGTTCACCTTTTATGTAATTTCGTATTCCTTAAAGACAACGTTGATAAATCAAAGCACCTTCAATCTGTTCTTTCCATAGTTCCTTTGTGGTAGAGAGGCAGCCTTGCATGCCAACACATCCTCAGAGGCCATTAGTCCTGAAGACAGGGGTACAGTTTACAGTAAAGCTGAGGTACGTTTTCCCCTTCCCCCTTCTTGTTTTGTGGTAAGTTTTTCATGTCATTGGCTTCTACAGCCGAGAGGATTGCACATCTTACAGTATAGCCTAAGTGCTGAGGTCAGGAGGAAGAGGAAGAAAGTGCCATGTGGCAGGGGGATTTCTTCTAGCAAAGTCTAACTTTCATTTAGCTTTGACCCTTTACTAGAAGTGGGGGTATTGAGTGTACAAGAAGCACAACCAGACGGCAGAAGACACATACAGACAGCTTTATCATGCAAAAGAATAACTCAGCTGCCCATCAGTTTCCTCTCTAAATCAGGGCATGGGATCAGTGTCTACAGACCTTGCTAATTTATCCTGTCACTACATCTGTGCCATCTTGTGTGGAGCAAGCTTGGAGCCTGTGTGCAGCTAAAATATACCTGTGATAAGCAGTGCAATAGGAGAACCTGTTTTTTGCAATTGGAGTAATTTTTAAAAAAAAAAACAAAAACACAAACCACAACCCTTTCTTTTTCCAGATTGCTGGTGAAATTGCAGGAATTGAACTACAACTTGAAAGTGAAAGTTCTGTTTGATAAGTATGTTGCATTTTTCTCATCTCTCTGTATGTTAATGGTAAGCAGTCCCCATGTTCAGAAATCCAAAAGGCAGTCATACTTCAAGTGTTGAGTTGGCCAGGAGCAGGCTAGTTCCCCGTGACAGCAGGTACAGTCCCTTTTTCTTACCCATGCCCTTACTCTAAATATCTCTCTGCCATTAGAGACATGTCTGTAAGTACAGAGGGCCTCAGCGTTTGCTTTAAGGGCAGGGAAAGAAATATAACAGGCTCTCCAAAATAATGACAGTGGCTGTAAGGTCATGACAGGGGGCCGTGCTTTTAAGAAAGTAGGTGAGTTTTTTGTCTTCCCATTCGAGTCTTTAGGGGGCATTCTGTTCACTTGAAACAGATCTGGGGTCCAGAAACTTTCATGGGGTGAGGGAAAGCAAATTCTTACGTGGATGTGGGAGCTGAGGCTTTGAGAAGTGCACCAGATATAATGCAACTCAGTAAAATTTGGAGTGGTGGGAAAACTGATTCAAGTGACACAGCAATTTATTCAAGAAGCTATATGGTTTGAAAGCAGATTTAGAATGACAGTGCTGTATAATTTTTTTTCATCAGAGCAAGAGTTAAAGCCTATGTAGTAAAAGAAAGGGCTTACTTTGACTATAAGGCCCCCATAGCAAAACTTGCGCTTCAGTAGATAGCCTGTGTAACACTATTTATTTCAACTGCTTGAAATAATTGCCTCCTCTTCTGCACAAAAGATTTCACAGAAGCACGTCACCAGTTCTCAGCTACTAAAACAAACACCCACATTTTCTGTCTGGCAGAATCTTTAAGAGATTTTTTGTCTTTTTTTTTGACAGAGATGTAAGTGAGAAGAACTCAGTCAAAGGGTACGTGGCATTACAGTTTGGTATATTAATATTAGGTTCTTTCAATGAATTAGACACTTAATTCTTTTCTCTCTCTTTGTGAAGGTTCAGGAAATTTAATATTTTGGGAACAAACACAAAAGTAATGAACATGGAAGAGTCTACTAATGGAAGTCTAGCAGCAGAATTCAGGCACTTGGTATGGGATTTTTTTCTTTTATTGACATCCATTTAATTGTGTGGGTAGAAGACATGGTAGAAAGGAGACAAACTGCTTTTGTTATTGAAGTCATTGTTTAGTTTTGTATAAGAGGAACTGTGAACATCTCTCTTTGCTCTTCCCTTTTTGAAATCTTTGGCCTGTTCCAGATGAAATGGTACTGCATTTGTTACTGAAATAGGGCCAGAAAGGCAAACAAGAGTATTTGCTGCCATACAGCTTATGGTGCAATGAGTTCTTTGGAGGAGAAAGAAAAAGCAGCCTTTCAGAGGAAGGCCCATAGGTAGGAAAGCTTAGAATAGTCTAAAGAGCTTTGAAACAGAAATAGGAAAATGGCCTAGGAGGGGGCAGCTACAAGAAGTTTGGTGCCTTCAGCAAACTATACAACACTTTCAATCTGCAGATTATGAGATAAATCAGATTAGTTTCATCATTACAACAGGAAATGAAAGAGGCAAGTCCTGAACCAGTGAACATGGAATTTTCCCTCCTTTCGTTGTCCAAAACAGACACTGTTTTGAGTTTATTGTCCAATTCAGAGGGGTACTTTGATAAGCCAGTATTTCATCCAATCCTTCCTGAGTTCACACTGTTTCTGTCCTTAGAAGGCCTCTTATATAAATGCATTATATCATAAGGGTGCAGTATGTATTTTCACAGATGAATAGTAAAAAGATAAAAGAATAGTAGTTACCCATAGTTTAATCTTTTGGCTTTTGCAGCTTAGAACCAAATCAGATCAGACACTAGTGCAGCAAGTTTGCATACAGCCAAACAACTAGCGCAAACATTTGCATCCCCTACCACTTGCATTTGTGGCAGAGGTAAATGAGTAACAGGGGTTTTTGTTTGTTTGCAGCAACTGAAAGAACAGAAAAATGCAGGCAGCAGAACAAATGAGGTAAGAAGCACTAACTTTGTTCATAAAGCCTTTGCATAATACTAAAAAGCATTCAGGCATTTAAGACAATGCTCTGCTCAGTAATGAGAAAAACCACACGATGACAGACCAATAGGAGAGGAGTTCAGTGTTTCTAGGAAGCGATCCCTGTAGGTGGTGTCTACAAATGAGAACTAATGCTACAATGGTGTCCATCAGGACTCTCCCTCGTTGGTACCCAGCTTTAACAGGACATTCTGGCAAGGACAGATTTTTCTGTGGCTTCAAGGTAGGAGCCAATAAAAAAAAAAAGGTGCCTGGAGAGTAACAGTTTAGGAAGTTAGCATTGTCACTTGACTTTGGCCTGTAAACTGTTTCTGAGGTCCAGAGCAAGTAACCTTGAGCAGAAAAGGTTTCTCCCCCATAATAAATCCTCTTACCTTCCCCCCAAGCAATTTTTAGTCCCTGAAAGGTTTTCTTTTTTATTACTTTTTTCTTTAAAGGGTCCTCTCATTGTAACAGAAGAACTTCACTCTCTGAGTTTTGAGACGCAGCTGTGCCAGCCTGGCTTGGTAATAGACCTAGAGGTATGTCTTAGATGAAACAGAGATGGACTTAAATTCCTGTATGTCACTCATGCTGACAACGTAAACTTTCTTTTTTTTCCCCCCCAAGTACTTGGTTATCAAACACTTTCAGTTATTTCAAAATACATGAATGACACTTCACAACATCTCTGTATATACACATACAGTGAGAATGCTATCAAATCTCTGGTTAGATAAGAGTAGATGTGCTTTGCAAAGTATCTGATAACAAACCCTGTGTTTTAAGTTCTCTAGGTATCAGTTTCCATTTATTTCAGAAGCAATATGCCATGAACTCTGTTACTATCAGTGCCATTATAACTGACACTAAGTTGAAGTCTTTATCAAACAAAAATCACCTGAGTCTTTCTAGTACTTCATTATGCCAACACTTTCTCCCCTACATACAAACTTCAAGTGAAAGAATTTAGACCATGCAAGCAAGGAATTACAGTGGAAACATGTTTGTGGGTAATCTAGATGAGGACTGCAGCAGGGGTACAGAATAGTCTGACATGTTTCCTTTTGTGTCCCTTTCAGACCACATCCCTTCCCATTGTTGTGATCTCAAACGTGAGCCAGCTTCCAAGTGGATGGGCTTCTATCTTATGGTTCAATATGCTGTCTACTGATCCCAAGGTATTTGCAAAAAAAAAGTATTAGAAATACTATGTGTAATTTTCAAGCATTGTCTGTATACAAGTGGCTGCTGCATTTTTTTTCCATGCATATGACTCTTAATGGCTTTCAGGTGTAGAGAGGCACGACTTACTTCCCCTATCCTAAACAGAGCAATGTTTGAAACCCACATAAGGATATTACACATTGTGTTCAGTATATACAGTACACTGAGAAGCCAAATAAACATCCAAGAACTCAAATACAACGAGTAATCTAGGAAGTCTACTCACTGGGACAAGATGTGGACAAAGCAAAGTCCCAGAGATTGCTTTTCTTGGTGAAGAGTGCCTGTCAGAATAGCAGCCTGCTATTCCAGAGTTGTCTCAAGTTGTCTCAAGCTGACATTGATTCTTAAATCTGCATTCCGTTTTGGCAATACACTTTTGTAAAGTCAAGTGGGATTCCAAAATTAATGTTTGTTAACTGTATATTGTATTTTTCACTTCCATTTTAGAACTTGTCCTTCTTTCTGAATCCACCTTATGCAAAGTGGTCTAAACTTTCTGAAGTTCTGAGTTGGCAGTTTTCTTCTGTAACAAAGAGAGGACTTAATGCAGATCAGCTGAGCATGCTGGGAGAGAAGCTACTTGGTATGGTCTCCTTCCATTGCTTTAAGCCTTTTGGTTCTACTGAACAAGCACATGGCCTGTTTGAATTGAAGCTGATTCTACATCTTTTCTGCAATCTATTTTAAGTTTTCATTTCCTCTCACACCTCCCCCCTTCCCCCCCCCCAAAAAATACCACTTTATAGTAATGAAGTGTTTTCCAGTTTTCAATTTGGTAGAATTTGCAAATGAATGTCAGGTCGTAAAAAAACCTTATAGTTCTAACTTAGGAGTTCTGTCCATTAGGGTAGTACAAACTGGGGCTACTTCTGCCTTTTGAAGAGCTACTGAAGTAATGCACTTGTTTAGTCAATCTGTGAAGTGGTTGTTTCTTGGCATTTTTTGGTTTTGTTTTGTTTTTTTTAAAATCCATCCCATTAATTTTAACTTCATGCGTGCCAGCAACTACAGCAGGGGTTTACTCTATCTGCGTAAACACAGTTGCAATATCAAAGTGCAAACACGATGAAACAATTAAAGGGTATCAAATTGAACATCGCTCAGGCAAGAGTCCTTAGTAAAAGCCTAATCAGCCATGAGTTTTGTTTTCCAAACTCCTTGTCAGTTTGCCCGATAGGCAGAGCTCGTCACAGCTACTGAGTTTGCATAGTAGACTCCAGATAAAAATACTGTTGATTCAGTATATTCCACTAATCCTTAAGTTTCAGGAAGCATTTATATTTAGAGAGTTTTGACTTTAGTGTGTCTAAATGGCAAGTACAACATTCCAGTCTCTAACTCCCTTACCCTAGTTTCTCCAGGACATAAGATCTGACAAAAAGCTTACTGATTGAATAGATTACCTTTCAGAATTCCGCAAGGAGAATAAATTTTCTTGGTCTAGTTAACCATCATGAAGACAAAGTGACCACTGACATATTTCTGTGGTCAACTTGTATTTCAGAACTTCAGAGATTCTTTGTCAAGCTCTGGGAACAGTAGGGATTTTAATCATATCTCTACAGCTGGAAGTATTTTACTACTGAAAAAATCCAGGTAGCTGAAACACTGTATATTCAGGATCCCTTGGTGCAAGGGGACATAGAATCTAACAGGGTGCCAGGATACAACTCATTTGCTGGTTTTGTGATGTGAAAGTTGACAGAATCTTGGTCTCCAACACTAGCAGCATCAGAAACAAGTTCCCTAACCCAATTTCTTTTTAGAGAGATGAGGGAAAAGTAGCATATTTCTGACTTTATTGAAATCTATAGCATGATCTGTATGGAAAGAATTTGGATCTGAATACAGTCAGGGTCTGCAAAGTTTTAGCTACTGTAATCACCGCATAGGATTTTTTTTTGTGGTTTTGATGTGGTTATGAAACACCATTGACATAAAAACAAGGCAGGGGAGAAATAATTGCAACAGGGATGAGAGGAGGCTGTGGTTGGGGCAGTCAAGAGTTTCCGGAGCAAAAACCTACAAGTCACCAGAACTGAGATTAAGCACTTGCCTGTCTCAAAAAGATGATGTAGGGCCTGCTGAGCTCCTGCAGAAAAGCTTATGGGTTGAAGTTTTCTTGTTTTACTGGAGAAGAGATATGCAAGACTTACACCTCCCTCCTGGAAGCCTTTTGAAACTGGCAAGTGTTAGCTGTAGTACAGCATATGAAGTGTCATAATTAATTTGTTACCATTACACAAGATATGTTTAAATACTTGGTCATTCTCATGCAGTGAACTTCTCCAGAGGGGAACTCTGCAAGCTCTCCCTGCACTAGCCATGAAAATACTGCAGCCTTGCATTTCTTTTCTTAGTCCAACAGCTCAGAGTTGTAAATAAACACTCAGAACGTGGTGCTATAAGTACTTTCCTTTCAGTCATACTAAGTAACTTATGGAACGTGACTGAAGCCTATTTATTCTGTTCAGGGCCAACAAGTGGAGGATCTCATGATGGCCTTATTCCTTGGACAAGATTCTGCAAGGTATGAACTCAGTTTAAAACTGGAGATGGAAGTGGAAGCTTTGTCTTGTTTTGTTTTTTTCGTGTGGTTATTTTTGGGGCCCTGCCTTTATCAATAGTTTAATTATTCTAGAGCTTACACAGTTGTGGGAGGTTTTGGTGGCGAGGTTAAAGTAGCAAAAGCAGGAGGAAAAAGTGCTTGCAATAGCAAGGAGGAGATGATCTTGAGATTGCTTTTGAGCCATGTAAACTATATAGAAAAATGCATCTTTCAAACACAGCATCTTCATTATTATTAATGCAATTGCTATTAATAGAATAGTTTTCCATGTTAACTATCACAGAAAGTGTCAAAAAAAACCCCAACCAGCAAGATGAGCAATTCCTTGTTGTCATAGTGAAGGACATTTCCCAGACCAGGAGCAACTGGATTAGGGTGAGGATTAGCACAGGGCAGCCAAGAGGGTCAGCATGATAGCAGAAAGCCAAATCGTGAGATTTCATAACCCTGGGTGCAGCAAGACAGGAGGACTCTTCACACTTTCTTTGTCTTTAGACCCTAAACTGATATAGATAAACAGGAGATGACAGCAGAGAGGAGTAGACTCCAGGGGAAGAGCAAAGCTCTGGTCACCTACAAGCAGTCAAGTTCATTAATGAGTGTCTTGTGAGGAACTGAAATCTGAGTCTGAACAGAAAGTGTCTAAGCTGTTCTGCTAGCCAGCCTGGTTGAAAGCCCCATGGAATGGTTTGGATGTCCAAGAGCTCCAACAAGGACAGTGCCCAGGCAGGAACCAAAGCCTTTGCTCTGCTCTTAGACCAGTGTTGTTGCATGAGAAAAAATGGATCACATGTTTGTGGGTACTGTAGGCTCAGGCAGGCATTTCTCTCGCATTGTCTCCTGCCTTAAGGTTCAGTATATGCTTCATTCCCAATAGTTTCTGTCCTTCTGGAGTAGGGAAACAGGAAGGGGGCGGATGGATCATAAGAGAATACGAGGATGGTGGGAAAGAAAGGGAGAAAAACAAGAACAAGTAGATGCTGGAAGGATTGAGAGCTTGCTTCCTCTCCATTTAACAAAACTCATGTTTCATTATCCCTGTTCTCCCCTCTCCCACCCCTGCCTTCCCATATTCTGAATTTCAGGAAAATATAAATGATAAAAATTTCCCCTTTTGGCTGTGGATTGAGGGAATCCTGGAGCTTATTAAGAAACATCTCCTGTGCCTCTGGAATGATGGGTAAGACCTGGGTGAAGTTAACAAAGCTGTGGTCATTGCCTCAGACCTTTCATTTAGGCTAGCAGTTGCATCCTCAGGTTGGGAAGTTGTTTGTGCAGATACCTTGGATCCAATAAAGCGGAACTTGCAACCAGAGAAATCTAAGGCAAATGAATTCTAACAGTGAGGAAGTCTTTAATGAGGCAATTGCTTAAAGCAAAAGCATCAGATAACCAAGCTGTCCCATTGGAGTCACAGAACAAGGCTTTGAATGTTAATTTTTTTTTGCCTCTGCTCTCACTATAAGTAGGTTCTTTCCACACCATAGAACAGAACCTCCTTTGTGTTTGACAGGAAGGACTAAAACTACAAAGTTTAGGTCATAAAACGATCATCCATCTTCAAAAAACCACACACCCCAAAAGCCTTCCCACAAGGAAGCGTTATTGTGAACCCCGTCTAGGTGGCAGCAGCCAGACTCTGAACTTCTGTATCTGCACTATGAGTCCAGACAGTAGTCTTTACTGATTTTAACAGAGTAATTAGTTAAGACTCTGCCAGATGGAAAACCAGTTCCATTTTCCCTTTGATACTGGTTAGTTACTTTGGAAATCAGTAATACTAGAAGCAAAAGTTAACTGCTGCCAGAAACAGGTTCAGCCAGAGTCACAATCTGGCATTTTAGGTTTAGCCACATTAAGGCACCCAGTCAGAGGCATACTCACAGCAGAGCATCCTAGTATCCCACAAGTTTGCAGGATCGCTCTGCCTAGTTGTGTTCAGCAGCAGGCTTCAAATTATTACCCCCTAGCTCCAGATGAGTTCTGTTGAAGCCCTTTATAGTACAAGCCTTGTTTCAGTGCCCAAAACCTACATATTTCTTAGCTAAGCAGATTCCAGTGCAGCAGGATCTTTTGCCACCACTACTGAAGCAGAGTTGCAGTTCTCTCTCATTCGGTGTTCCTCGTCAGCATGGCTGTGTACGGAATTGGTTTTGCATGTGGCTTGATAGTATACAGCCTTGAAGAACATTACTCATTGCTCTCAGTTATGACAGCAATCCCCTGTTTAGGGTTTAAGAGAAAGAAGTAGCGCAAGTTAAATCCAGAAACGTGATCAAAACTAGAGATATAGTGCTATTAGTTTTTCTTCTCTTAACTGGCTTTGTTGGATAGTCACAGGTCTTTGTTTTCTAGGCAGGCAAAAAGGGAAACCTCTGGCAAACTGCAAAGATACTCGAGTGGGAAAGAGACAGATCTATAGTATTCGTTAGGATACAGATTCCACTTGTATACAAAAGAATAGGTCTCAAGACCTAAAAAAAGAACAGCCTCAAGACCACTTGCCTTTCTTAATATTTGAGGGATGGGAAGGCTAAAGATTATTATTATACACCATACAGTTGCTACCCAACAGATTTGTTACCTAAAGCATGCCATTTAAAACAAAAACCACACCAAAAACCCCATAAAACCCCCAAAATGTGTAAAACAGGCCAGCTTACAGCACCTGAAATTCCCAAGAAAAGTCATGATTTAGTAGTTTTTGTGCAAAATCCACTTTTCCTAATTTAACACACAGAAGGACAGTAGCAGTAGTACTTTCCAAGTAGTACTCAAAACTTCATTAATCAATGGAGTATTTTGAGGAATAAGCAGCAGTGCAAAGAAATTCCAACCTTTTAAAAAAAGCCGTTGGGGTTTGACCAGGTTTTGCCCTAGTGCTGGCTTGTACAACTCCCTCCACAGCACCTATTCAGACCAATCCATTTCTTAGAATTACCACACCGGCCTCCTTGCCTACACATTTGCTAAGCATAGTTGTATTTGGAGGGTGGAAATCACACAAGCTTAACAGCTCCTCTAGAAAACGTGTACAAGGAATAACAAAACCCACATCTGTATGATGCAATCTAGTAGCTGGCAGACCTTGTTTCATCAGCCAAAGAATCATAGAATCATAGAATCATAGAAGGTTTCAGGTTGGAAGGGACCCCTAGAGGTCATCTAGTCCAACCCCCCTGCAGTGAGCAGGGACACCGTTAACTCGATCAGGTTGCTCAGAGCCCCGTCCAACCTGGCCTTGAATGTTTCCAGGGATGGGGCCTCCACTACCTCTCTGGGCAACCAGAAGAGAAACAGCTGTTCCTTAATACGCTTTTGAAGTTAAAACTGCTAGCTGGGATGTGATGATATTGCACACACATAACTTCACTTCTGCTTCCACAGCCCAGTTTTGACAGGAAAAGGCAGTCTCTTTTATACCAAGCTCAGAAAAATGACTGTATAAGCCACCAGGCAAAAGGAAGAGTACCGAGAGAAGCTGTGGCAATTCATGGCTTCCACTGGGCAGCTCTAGCCTGTCAGTCCAACTGCTAACTTCATAGCCATTCACAGGACAAAGCCCTCTGTGAGGCTTTTACAAGTACTTTAGCTTTGCTAGCTAGCCCAGCACAGCTTAGATTTTATGTTGAGGAGTAAACTCAGCTTTTTCTTTTCAACATTACAGCTGCATCATGGGTTTCATCAGTAAAGAGAAGGAACGTGCTTTATTGAAGGACCAGAGTCCAGGAACATTTTTACTAAGATTCAGTGAAAGCAGCAGAGAGGGAGCAATCACATTTACTTGGGTAGAAGGATCTCAAATTGGTAAGTCAGTATCAGAGAACATCTTGTCTTCAAAATATAAGCTTACATCAGAACAAGAAGCCTTCACGCTCTTCTCTTTCACACTAAGAACCAATATGATACACCACCTGAGCAGTCCACAAGCCCTTACAAGCAACAGGCCACAAGCCATAGCTGACACATGCCTTACTCGGTGTAGTTCTTAAGCCACACAGTGGATTGTTCAGCTGGGATTAGTAACACTTCCCAGGTACTGCTTCTGGCCTGGAAGTTCATTGAGGACAAACCGCCTAGGCTGTCTCCCCTGCCTCCTTAGGGCCTCTTTTAGCAAGACACCTTTAGTACATAAATACCTGCATCTCCCTCCAAACCTGTTACCACCTTCCCTATCAGACATTTCTTTCCCAAGAGAAGTTGACTACAACCACATCCAGCCCTCTGTACTATAGTTCTTTCCCACAACTTCGCCTTGTGTGCAACACTTTTCTCAAACAGCTTTCTTTAACTCATGGTCCAGCACATCTTCACCACGTTCTCCCCAGGTAAACCACGTATTCACTTACTTGATTTTCCTAGTGGTTCTCCTTCCTCCTATTTGCAGAAAGAGGACAGATTAAGAGCTTGGTTATTCAGTTAGCTGGGCTACTCTCTCACCCTCTTTCAAGGAAGCCTGGAAGCTTAAAAGCTGTAATCTCCCTTTTATCCAATCAGGGTTCTTCCCTTCTCATACTACTTAAATCAACCCCACCTGCCAGGATGCTGCAGCTGTTGACACTTCACTTGGATGAGCCCAAAACCTACAACAGCTGGAAGAGAAACTGCTGAACTTCCTTGAATGACTTCTTTCCCTTTGCTGCCTTTAAACCTGAGGCATCCAAAAATTGAGCAAAAAAGGGTGATAGTATTCAGAGCATTCAGGGAGGTATTGTCTCTCTTTATGATTCATCAGAGCCCCAAGTGGTATACTAGGTTCAACCTTCCTAATTGGCAATAAAGAGTTTGAATGACATAATTTGGAAGAAGATTGAAAAGGTGGCACAACTTTAATTAGTTAATTAAATATTGCAGCTAATTTCCACAGACAGGTCATCTCAGTCATTCTGAATATAAAATACACCAAGGGCCATCACTATACCCTTCCCCCATATGCCTTCCTACCCCACAAAACAATTGTGCTTCCTTTGACAGTCATTAAATATTTACCTGCAGCACAGCAGGTGTCATCCAGGTAAGCCTTTTGCTCACATGATCTCTGAATTTGTGGAAGTGGCTGCAGCTTTTCTGGGCAATTTTAGAAGAAGGTTTGAAACCACCTTTAAGAGTTGCTGCTTCTCTCTGCAGAGCCCCAGTTCCATTCGGTAGAGCCATACACCAAGAAGGAGCTCTCTGCTGTTACTTTCCCCGATATCATTCGCAACTACAAAGTGATGGCAGCTGAAAACATTCCTGAAAATCCACTGAGATTTCTGTACCCAGATATACCCAAAGACAATGCCTTTGGCAAATACTACTCCAGGCCTAAGGAGGGTGAGTGCTATAAATGGCTCATACAGCGTAAGCGCGATGCTTGTTCTTGAGGTACTTGGGCACTGTATGATTTCTGTGGCATAGAAAGAAAGGGCAGTAGTTGGACTGTCTCAGCAGCCTAACCCACATTTGAATGCTGCTGAGCTGAAAAGTGAGAACAGGCACCTAAGCTTTAGCAGGTTAAGAAAAGGTCTGCTTTTAAAGAGGCTCAATGTGAGATCTAGTCAGATCAAAAACTGAAAACATAATTGTCACTGGCCCTTGAATTCAGCTTTCATGTAAGTCTGTGAGATATTTCAGAGAAGTAGGTTCCCACTAACAGCTGGAACCATGACTCATATTTGACTATCATCACACAGGACTGATCCTGACTGTGTGGCCCTGGCAGGATGTGTTGATAAAGCTACATCAAACTTTAGGGGAGGTTTTATTCACCATTTTCTATAGGGAAAAAACAAAAAGGAACATCCTACTAAAAAAATGGAGTAAGTTAACCATAGTGCTGTGAAATACACGAGAGAGAGACTTGAACATTATCTGGGTCACAGGCTTTATTTTTGGTACAATAAAGATGGCAATGTGAAGTAAACTTCCTAAAAAAAAAACCCTAAGCTTTTTTTTTCTTTTTCTCCTTGAAGCACCAGAGCCTATGGATTTGGATGGTCCCAAGGGAAACGGCTACATCAAGACTGAGTTAATCTCTGTATCTGAAGTGTAAGTTTCCACAGAAATGCTGGATTTCTAGGAACTGATCATAACTTTTGGCTGTAGTTCATGTCTCTTCACAATATTTAAGGTGTAGGTGTCCCTGTCAAATCTTTCCTCTCTTTCTGTTTGAAGATCTGATCACACCACATTCCTGCAGTGCTGTGTTTGAAACACCATTTTTAGGTAAAAACCCTAGAAACTTGCAGGTAGTTGTACTGGCAAATAATTTCTTGACAAGCAAGTTCTTAGACTTGTTGGACTGAGTTGTCCCAGTTTCCATTTAAAGCCATGCTGGCTTGGCAAAGCATGGTGTATTTCTTATAGGCTGGGTTTTCTTAACAAGAGACCTCATTAGTGGCCCTTCTGGACTCAAGAGCCAGACATGGTAGCCCAGCTGTGCCTCATTTCTTTAGTGAAGGTTTGTCCCTGCTCCTCTCCTTCTGTTAGCCACCCTTCAAGGCTCCAGTCTCCAGAAAATCTGCTCCCCATGTCTCCTGAAGAGTTTGATGAGGTGTCTCGGATGGTGGGCCCAGCAGAGATTGATACCGTGGTATGTATCACAAACCTGCCTTTTGTGGGAATGTTGAGCTGGCTTTTTTCCTTTTTTTTTTCCCCTTCAAACATACATCAGACACTTAATGCAAGCTAACACTCCAGAACATGTCTCTTCAAACGCATAGGGACAGCTGGGAATCCAGAGTTAGATGGGGATTGCTATCAGTTGGTCTTGGGAGATGGGGGTGAAGAACAGGAGAGCAAAGCTTCCAATGTGCATCTTGCAGGGGGGTGGGGGAAGACAGGAAGGGAGGAAGGAGGAACGCTGTACTCCTTCGTCTGGGGCGGGAGGGAAGCTAGAGCAGGTGTGCAGCTTGGAAGCACTGCCCTGCCAACGCCGGTGAGGTGCTGCCTCTTCACAGAGCAGTGTCGTCCTTCCAGGGTGTGCTTCAGAAAAAAATTCCAAATTAAAGTATGGTGCTCCCCCACCCCCACAATGGTAGTTTGATCCTAAGATGTGAATAGGGTGCTATTTGGGGAGGACCTGGTTGTGCCCTGTGGTTAGCAAAGACTAGAGTACTAGGGCTTTACTCAATTTGTTAATTGGCATTTACTTTTCTCGTTGCAGATGTGTTCAGCATATTCAACTTAAAGGTTGAGCTTTTTACTGCGTCATTAACACACCTGATTAGCTTATGCATCCTGCTCTGCAGTCAATGACAGTGATACACTTCAATTCTTTGGTTTCTCAGCCTGAAGGTCCAGTAGCGATTTTTAACTAATGGGAATATAAACAGCAGTCTGAGTAGCCTCCTTACATGCACTTTTTGGTTAGAAGTTCTTTTTTAAAGAACTTCCAGTTAGCAAGATACTGTGCCAGAGTGGAGGAAGAGAGGAGGATAGGAATGAGAGGTCCTCAGCAATAGTGATGGGAGAAATATGCATTTTTTTGTTTAAAGGAATTAGTTAAATTTAACATTTAGAACAATTGGCTTCAAAGGAAAGCTAGTTCTTCTGCAGAGGTTCTGTTCGGAAAGCTTGCACCTTCTGCATAACTACTTTTGAAGCACTTTCAGAGCTTTGAATTCTCATCTGCATCACAGAAAGGAGACTCTCTGCAGGTACATGCCACACCAAATCCGCATGCTGCTCAAGTTTGTCCTGGCTTTATCTGTTCTAAGGGTATGGCCTACTGAGATAACATTTTTGGCTTATGTTATCTGCACTGCATTTTTGCTAGTTTCTTAAGGCAAGGTCTTAAGTGTCTGCAGAACACTCATGCACAGGACCTGGGCAGCCAGCTCTAGGTGGTCCTGCTTGAGCAGGGGTGGACACAGGGACCTCCAGTGGTGCCTCCAGCCACAACCTGTCTGTGGTGCAATTGCTACTGCAGCTTCTCAACCCACTGCCATCTACTCCCAGCGCCTGGGAGGGCAGCAGCGGCCAGCGTGACCCATGGGGATGGCAGAGCTTCTTCTCTACCATTCAGAAATGCCAGACCCATCAGCTGCAGCTCAGAAAATAAATGACTAGTTCAATTTAGCCCAGGAAGACTGATGTGCCCCCTGCAAAAACTCCAGAAAAAGAAAACATAAAGGACCTAGGGCATATATGTATTTAAATGGAAAGCATTGCTAAATCACTTCTTTTTGGTGCCCTGTGTTCCTGAGGTGATCAGTGCTACAGAGTATCACAACGGGTGACAACGCTTTAGCTTATTATAACTAGCTGAATGGGTATCTTTACTATAATACAAAAATCAAGTATTTCTTTCTTGAGCTACACCTTGTACTCATGGTCTAGCTGAAGCAGTTTGTTTTTATTGCTTTTGTACTTTGGTTTTATTGACCAGGCTTTATCCATGGCTTTGTCTTTACAGGGCCAGTAGTTCTTAAAGCAATGGGGTTTTCCTGGTGGAATAGTCTTTTGCCATTTTAAATAAATGGAACTGCCCATTGACACTTTTGTCCTTTCTCGTGTTTTCTGGCTACTTCTATTATAAAGATGATGTGTCTGCCAATAGTTTACTGTACTATCTCATTTTAAACTTGTTTGTGCAACTAAACAGTTACAGTTCTGAAGCCTAAGGCAATATAGGTGCTTTTAATTCCCCACACCATTGCAGGTCAGTCTGCACTACACAAGTTCTTAGAAGGTGGCTGTTAAAATATTTTTTAATTACTGCTTGTATCACATCACTGACTTTTGTTTTTTTCTTCCCCAACCAAACTTCACTGAACTCAACTTGAATTTCCAATTTGAGTTGATGAGTTATCCTAACTGATCTATAGCTAAACTTTGCGATCTATGAAGGTGGCCCCCTGGTGCATCATTTTTCTGTGGAGCTATTAAGTGACACAATCCCTTGTCTCACACGTGTCAGGCTTCTATATTAACTACACAGCCAGAAGAATAATAAAAGGAAAGAAACTGTTGGTGAGATGAAGGCTAGCAGGAGTGAAGAGTAGGCATAAGGAAGCTAGAGCTGTTGAGGGCATTCAGCCAATCCACTAGCATTAACAAAAAACAACCAGGGAAAGGACACTGCTCTAGAAGCATAGGTTTAAAAAAGAAAAAAAAAAAAACACCACAAAACAAAAAAAGAGAAAAAAAAGGCAGCTAGATCAGAAAAACCCATTCTCACTTCCTGTAATCCTTGCACAATGGACGTGGCCAGAGTAGGTCTTCCTGGGCAGCCTTCCCGATGACTGAAGGCTTATTTCAATGGCAGTCGCACACATAACCAACAAAAGCCACCATCATCTTGGTATTTCCATTTATTATGCTGTAAAAAGCAACACTATCTGGATTTTATTTCTTAAAATAAATAACTTTAATTTTCAGAACCAGTACAGCTCAAGTTTAGATTCATTCATGGGAAACTGCTAGAAATACATTCATCACTGTCCATTCCCCACAATACAGAATCTAAAAGTCAAGATCAGCCCAGTCAGTTACAATGACCAGAAGTACACTGCCAATAAGTACAGTCACTGATAGTCCAGCTCAGAAGCAAAGAAATCTGGTACAATACATTTTGTTCACAAAGATAGGCTAATTAATGCTAAGACTATCACAATATTTCTGAGTACAAAGCATTAAGTTAGCTTAGCGATTTTAGGTTGTGATGCAGAAGAAACATATATGACATAAAAACAAAGGAGTGGGGGAATCCTCTTTGGAGCATAAGGAAGTCAGCATTTGATAAGATAACCAAAAGCTGTTTACGGTAGAATCTACATATCAGTGTCATGAATGATAAATAGCCAAACCAATGTACTGCATGTATTTATATTTATAAATAACGCCATGTCTAAAGAGCTGCATCACTGAATTGGAATTACAAAATAATGCATCTTCTCACAATGAGAAAATACTAAAACTAACCAGCAAAAATGCACCGAAGCTAAGACCAGCTAAAAGCACTCAGTATAATTCAGGAAAGCGTTAAGCTTAGGGACAGCCATGATCTTTAACGTTAACTCAGTTAAAATGCCTTCTTTTGGTTTTCTGTATATATGTGTATTGTATAATATTATACTTTCAAAAATGCCAGTTTGAGCAATGCAAATTTCAGTTAAATAAAGCTAAATCTCATTTTCTGAGAAGCTGAAGGATGTTTTAAGAAGAAAAAAGTCAGATTAGTACTGAGATACAGACTACTAAACTAGAGTCCATCTGAAAATATTCCTCTGCACTAAGTTGACAGATCTGTTGCCAGAGAAAAGACGCTGGAATTTAGTTCAGGGTGCAGCAGTGAAGAGGCTTTGTGCTACTCGGTGACCGATGTGGCTCAGTAAAGAGCCAGAGGCCATTTAGTTTAGCAGAACTAAGGTGGCTGGGAGACAGAAATTGAAAAGAATGGGTTAAAAGCCTTCAGAAAAACAGCTGATCTGCAGGTGGGGAAAAAAAAAAAAAAAAAAGGCGGGGGAAGGCAGCTTAAGAACAGTAAGATTCTTGAGAAAAAGTGTTTGATAACCATGCCAGCCAGGGCTTTAGACTTTCAGACTCTTCCAAGATTTCATCATCAGGAGGACAGTCATCGCTTGCGATGAGTATCAAGCACTTTTCCATGCGATTTGTCCTCCCTAGAGGGAGGCAGTATGGCATACCGGCTAGAGACCTTGCCGGAGCTCGGGAGGATTCATTCTCAAACTCGCTGACCTGCTGGGTCACTCTGAAGTTACTTCTCTCTATGCCTTAGTGTACCCATTTGCAAAAGGAGGCTAACGTGGTTCAGATCATCTTTTATAAAGTGCTTGGGTCATTCCAGAAAGAATTTGGGCATTATTTCAGGAGGATGTTGGTGCCTAAACACAGGAAATTTGAACTTTGAGACCTACTCATGACTTGTACACTATGTGCTAGGATAAAAATAGCCATACATGCAATTCTCAAGCACACTCTCCTTTGCCATGTGCTAAGCAATTCTTGCCTATGCCCAACAACTGTGGTGCTTTGTGAGTATCGAACCCTTAACTTTTAAGTGTCTGTTCACTTCTGAGGTTTTATGCCACAGTATTGGCAGAAGCAATTGCACGTGGGGTAGGGAACTGTCGTAACATTGTACTTCTGCAAACAACACATATCTGCATCTGTTTCCCACAATGGGGCACGTGCAGAGCTGGCTTCAGCAGCAAGACAATAAATGCCACCATTCACCACAAAAGGCATGACCTGCTTGTGCTCCTAATGCTGATGTTCCACACCAGTGGAACCCCACTGATGCAATATCCTGCTCCCTGGTTGATCGTAGTGCAAGAAGAGAACATACCCAAAACTTTGGCTCATCTCCTGCTCTGCTCATGCTGTGATTGGCTTTACGCTCCTTAAAGCTGTTTCGCTCCATCTGTGTTCCTTATTACAAGCCTAAATGAAGTCAGATTTGCATGTAATGTTTGGTTTAGTTCTTTGCCGTTCACAGACTGCCATTGCCCTCACTGGTTGCTGGTGCAACCACCAAAAACACCACACATGAGCCTCAGAGGAGGTTTTTGCAGCTTGTCAAGTCTTGCTATAGTGCTAACACACCTGTGAGGAACACGACTCCATGGAGTGGAAGCACCCACTTGCCCCAGTGAGGGGAAGTACTTCAGCAGCTGAACGTGGAGCAAGGAGGGAGGCAAGACAAAGGGAACTGAAAGAAACGTTTCCAAGACAAAAAACCCAAAAACCCACTAAACACACTTTGATGTTACAAGTCACATTCCCCTATGCCATTTGGTCAAACAAAACCTTAAAACAGATTCCCTGACTATCTCTAAGAACAAGCCTAGACCGTTGACAACTGTCACCTATATACTCTGTCAATATTTATATTATGTAAACAACGTTGTGTGGAATTTTAAACTATTTTTTCCCAAAGATAAGTGCAGATCCTCACTTAACACACCCAGCCTAAATCTACATCAGCATTCTCAGCTTTTGAAAAACCTCACTGATGCTCATACCTGACAGTACTCTGGCTCATCTTGGCCATACTGGAAACAGAGGGCTATAGAAACAAAAAAGTCAGCAGAAAAATTCCTGACCACAGACTAGAGTTCACATAGAACACAAAAATAAATTAAGTAGTGCACAGTAAAGCCAACAACAGCTAAATATTTTTATACATCAATTATATGCAGCATGAGGTAATATTGCTCACATTATGGAGGGAGATTCTTAGTTGGTTTTGATTCTTTTGAGAGAGATTGGATTTGTCCTGTGCGTATAGAAACTCCTGTAACATAACACTGAAGTAACAGACTTCTGTAAAATATATACCACTATCAGATAGAAACACACACGCTCTTCATTACTTTATGTATACCACAATTAAATAGGTAAGTGATTTGATTCTTAGGATCTAGCTGAAGATGATTATAGTAAGCCATCTAGATTTTTATGAACCGTTCGGTTCTCCTTTCCATTGTCGGAATCCTCTGATGGCGTGTATTGGACCTGATATTCTTGAAGAATTTTAAAAACATCATGGTGTCCAAAATGTAAAGCTTCATCCATAGGAGTGTTATTCCACCTACAGGGAGGAGCACAGTATTTCTAAGATCAGCACATGTGTACAGAACCAAAAGTACCAGAAATCTAGTTCTTTACATTCTGTGGTAATAATTAAGCGCATAGACCACACGGAGTTCAGTAACTGTGAAAATACTTTGTAAGCTGAGCATAACCTTTTAAATAATGGTTTTAATGGTTCATCATGGTTTTATTCCTGTTTGCTCTGCAGAACCTACAGCAAACCAGTAGGATCCCGCTCCTTCTACTTCAGTGCACTGGTTCAACATGCTCCACCCTTGACTTGATGCCTCTCCTCCTGGGGGGCTGGAGAGAGGCTGTTAGAGCATCTCTCCTCCTCCAAACCGGCAATAAAACCACTCACCTGTCTTTGGGGAAAGGATTCACTTTGCATGCTTCCAGAAGAAATTTAACAACGTCCACATGACCTGTAAGAAAAGCAGGATTGCAAGGGTGCGTATTTATATATATATATCTATGTATATACATAGATACATACAGAATTTTTAAAAGCAGGTATGCATGTAGAGAGAGTGAAGATACTGTTAAGAAAACTGACCACGCTCCATTACAGATAGCAGATCCCGTATGAGGGGACATTACCTTCCGCAGCTGCGACATGCAGGGCTGTTCGCGAGTCATAGTCTCTTTGTTCCATATCCATTCCTGACAGAGCAAATCTAAAAAAACCCCCAAAACCCCCCCCACATAATTACAGAGAAGTCTTACATAATTAAAACAAGTTACAAAACTAGCATGGACCAATACCCCTATGCTAAAATGATGAAACATCTGCCTGCAAGAGGATATAAACAGTATCAAGAGCACATCGTACCTTCAGTTGTAATGAAAGGGGCCCTTACTGCTTTGGCTCTAAAAATAAGGTAGGGGCTTAATTTTCTTTCTGATCACTGGTTGTTACACAGAAAAATAAAAATGTCCTTGCAGGGTTCGTAACAATCAACATATCTGATTTAAAATCTAACAGGGACAAGCTAAGTCATATAAGTCAAAGTAAATTCATACCAGGAAGGACTCCCAAGTCTGAAAATCCTGAACAGCATTACAGTATTGGGAGAGAGCTTTCATTACACTACGGTGCTCCGGGACAGCAGAGCTAAACTATATACATTCTTCCAGCCACTAACTATATTCAGGTATATTCTAGCCACATCACTAAGTCTATTTCGTCTCTTGCTATTACTACCTGAAACACTGCCAGATTCTACTCCAGACTGAGAAAGCAAAGGTAGATTTCCTAACCTCTCCAACAACACTGTGCATTTTCCAGCCTCATTTTTTGTGGCAGTTTCAGAATTGAATTACAAAGCAGGCTGGAGTACAGCTAGGATTTTCTGCCATCACTACAAAATGACTGGTTAAGGAAATTTATTTCAGTACGATCCAAAGAAAGGGAAAATAATGGGATTTCAAGATAGGGTACCTTTTTGATGGTTAGGTTTGGGGTTTTTTGGTTGGTTGGTTGGGTTTGGGGTGAGAGTATTCAATCTGCAGTGCAGCTCGGATGTCCCCAACATGGACACCTTGCATATTCGTAAGTAAACAACAGCAGCAGCACCAAACAAGCAGCTTTCCTACTCCCAACCCCGCACCCATTTTTACCTCCGGAGTGCAGACACATCCCCCGTGTAGGCAGCAAACAGCAGATTTATTACAGACTTCACCTACAGGGAGAGATGAAGGCCAGTCATTTAGGTTCTTTTCCTCAAAAAGAAAACAAATTGAAAACATGGAAAAGCCCAGCATGGCCAGTCGGTCCAGTGCTTGCAAACCTGTTAATTTTATCCCCTTCCCTAGTCACATTTTGCAGTATGGTGTATAACACTGGCAGAATTCATTCCAGCTTGCTGTGCTACCAGTAGCTGTCTGTCTGTCTTTCCAAGGTTGAAGTCATAAGGACAGTTAAAGAACCATAAAATGTGCATTTCTATTCTACTGTGGTAAAAAAAAAAAAAAAAAAAAAAAGAGCCTTGCTGTATGGACAAACCATATTTCTCTCTTTGATCACCCAGTGATACAGAGTATTGAACTGCAAAGGCTGCAAAAAATCACTTTGCACAATTTACAACCATAACACCTCATGAGACAAACTTTTTTTGTTGTTTTAAAAACAGAGGACACTCCTAATACCTAGAGAAATCTGTGTTAGCAGCAGAAAAGAAATGGTACTGGGTTTGGTTTCTGTCACAGATTTTCCTTACATGCATTTAATATAGAAGCTTTCTTCAAATAAACAACGTTAAGGAATTCTATCATGTAATGAACGACTACAAGAGAAGCAAGGTTTCAAGGCACACAAAAGTAGGATCTTTTTACATCAAATATCACAGGTAAAGTCTCAGGCAAGTAGTGCTTTTCTCAGCTGTATTAGTTTATAAGGAACCATACTGTTAGGCTACCAACTTCGTCCCATGCCCATTTCTCACACATCCTGGCTGTAACGACTCTAGAAGCTTTAACAAGAGCCAAACCCAACAAGATAAGATGGCTTTAAGCATCCCGCCTCAGTTTCTTTCATAAACTGCTACGGCCACTTCTAGGCACCGTTTCACAGCACTTTCTAGGAAAGTCTCTAAATACTGTGTTGCTTTTTAAGTCAAGTCCACAAAGTTCTGCACTGCTACCAGCCCAGTAACAGAGATAAAGGAGAAAACTGATGCTGCATTGACCTTCCACAACAAGGAGGAGAAACACAAACAAAATCACTGCCCACAAGCAAGTCTCCCACAGATTTCTGCAAGAACACTGGCATATTTTCACAGGGCCACAGATGAGCAAACATCTGTGCCTCTTATAAACTGAAGTAGTGGATTTGCTTGTTATTTTTTACACCTCAAATATGCACTGACACAAAGAGAGACTGAAGCAAAAGGAGGCAGAGGCAGGATGGAAACAGAGCCACACTCCTTACTCTGGTATCCACAAACTCCCACAGCTCCGTTTCCATTTGCCCTGGGGGGCTCATGGGGCTCGGCAGCCTCGCACAGCGAGTGCGGGACCTGCTGGGCAGGACCTGAGGGTCTCCCACTCTCCTCAGGAGGCTCAGTATCCCCCAGGCTGCTTCTAAACCTGACCGGCTCCAAAGGCTGGGCCCCTGGGCTCTCATCGCACTCGCCCCAAAACACCTGGGTCACCTTCAACCGCGGCAAACCTGAGACCATACCCCAGACCCTCCTCAAAAGCATCACAGAGGACAGGCCTGAAGTAATTCCATTCCTTCCCATGAAGATTTTTTTGTTTAAAGCTTCTGGGGGAAAAAAAACCTGAACCACACAAACAAACATACAAAAAAACCCCAAACAACCCAAAACAGCAACCAAGAATCCTACAGCACATGAGCACGGGCTTTGCTCTGGACGCAGAGCCAGCCATCCCTGGCTGAGCCCACCCCTCCCTACAGCCATTAGTCTCCAGGCAGGTTCTCCCCAGGCCACCCTCACTGCCTCTCCGAGCCCTGGCTCAGTGCAGCAGTTGCAGGACCACGGGAATAAAACACTACAAGCGCCTGCGAGGATGCTGTGTCTCACCCTCCCTGTGGTAAACTTGGAGCTGTCGTGGAGACAGCATCACCGAGACCAGTTCAGGGCAGCAAACACCCCAGAGCAGCCTCACCGGGCTTTCAGTGGAAGACATCAGTGCCACACCAAAATATTAAAGCCTCCTTAAAAGCATGTGCATCTTTTACAGACACTGGGCTGCAGACTGTATTTAAATGCAGGTATGAAAGGGGAATTTCCTTTTATAATCTCCAAATTTCATCAGGATGATTCAATTCTCCCTGCCGAGAGAGATGATGAGCGCTGCTCTGCAGCTGTGCCCTGCAGGCAGACTGGGCCAGTTGCCCTCAGACATTTTAGGTCTTGCAGGTGCAGGATCTAGGATGAGTGAAGAACATTCTCTCCTTAATGAAAACCATTTCAGAGGTAACTGATCATTTTGGCTGGGCTTCTTTATGTTTCTGGGAAATGCAAGTGTGTATTAAAATAATAAAATAGAAGTAATGTGCATTTCTTCCTTACCAAAAAAAAAAAAAAAATCACTTTCCAAGTGCAGCTGGGGCCAAGAATCCCTCCAGATTCAGCTGAACATTTTGCTAACAAGCTATTTGTATTTTCTATAGCGATGTGACAAAATGTAATTTGGAGATTCTCAATGCTTTCTAACACTATAATCTTAGGCCACGTCTCTCAGCAACCTGGGAGAAGTTAAAGCCGCTCCTTTCTTAAGATAAAAAAATGTAAAATCCAAAGTCACATTATTATAGAACTGACCTTCTTGACAGATCAAAACAAAAAAGAAATACAAGTCCAAACAAAAAGAAAAAAAATCTCCGCTTGTTTAGTTCAGAAGAAGGAAATTTGAGAGGAAATAGGACTGCCCTTTGTGCAATGGTAAAGGTAATGGGATACAAAAAGCAGGAGACAGATTACCAGGACAATTCTTAGCAGAGTAATTATCCCAAACTGGTCAGGAATGAGCTAGTGCTGGAAAAAAGCAGGCAGAGTGTAGCCACCATAGCTGAAACAACCCTCCCCCTCAGGCTACTTGTCCCCATTTCCAGTGAGAGTTTCATGATTTTATGGAAGAATTAGGTTGGATTTGTTAGCAACAAAACACACCTTGACTCTCTAACAGCACCCTACTCTATCAGCAGCACAGTCCAGGGCAAAAAAATGAACAAATTTTACAGGGTATGAAATGAAATTGCTCAAAAGGCAGCCATAAAAAGCAAAGATGGACATAAAAAGTGAATTCAAGAATAAAATTTTAAAATCTGCAAATACAAAATACATTTTGAATTCAAAGTAAGAATATACTGTTTCCATGAGTATCTTCTGGAACATCCCTTAGTTTTTAAGAGAATATTAATCTAAGTAGCATATGTATTAAACCATTATGTAAAAGGTTATCAGTTACATTGAGAAAAATTTATTATGTGAAAATAATTTGCTGCCAGAAGCTTTGTATCTGCACAAAATCCCACTTAGGCTGCCATAAAATCCAGCGCAATCAAGACATCAAAAATGCAAGTAAAAATTCCCTACCCCCAAACTCACAGCTTACTAGCCTGAAATAACAGGTCTGCTGCAAAAATCAAGAGCCAAAGAAACTCTGAAGTGGGAGCAGCAAACATATGATTGTGGGGTTTTTAACTGTAGGGGAGGAAAAAAAAATAGCAAAGATGACAGATGAGCTGTATCCATTCAAACTAAGTAGGGCACGAGGGACAAGGCAACTAATTTAAGCGTTTAGAGGCTCTGTCAATGAGTTTCTCACCGAGTGGTTCATTATCTTCTGTATGCTGTACTGAGTACTGGTGGTTCTGTTAACTGCACAGATGAACACAAGTTTTCCCCCATCTTCAGAAACAGGAACAGAAAATTTACCTTCAACCCCACAGCCACAAGTTACCTTTTTCTACCGCACAGTTCCTTAACTATGAACATTTAATAAAAGGTGAAGGGATGGAGTCTCTTCCCTATATACCATATGGCTATATAGCA
>BOSO01001543.1:90244-125168 GCA_018403395.1 Gorsachius goisagi
GTTTGTCCTGCACCGCTATCGCCGCAATGACTCCAGCACAGCAGGGCGAGCCTCTGCTCTGTCCTCCGCTTGTGTTGGGAGAGAAAAGCCGAACAGCTGTGCATGCAAAGAAAACAAATCCTTTAGAGAAAAAATTAATTTAGCTCAGGGCCAGATTAATTCCATGAGAAGCTCTTAGCTAAAAAGGTCACTGAATCCGGATTTTAATTTCCTACTGTGTCCTGCTTCCTGAGAGCACCCTCTCCCCAGTTTCTTTGAAAACATTACAGAATGTACAGTCTAAAAAAAAAATATTACTTCCAACTTTCCTGTTTCTCCAGGCAGCTGAGGAATAGAGTCAAGCCCAATAGTTTAAAACAGTGCTGCTAAAGGCAATACAAACAAGGACAAGCAAACAAAACCCCCTCATCTTTCCAATGCTCTTTACATGACATTTAGGGACAACGCCACAGGTTAGCCTTCAAAAAAGATGTTCAAAATATCGGGGGGGAAAAAAGGTTGTTCGAATGCACATTGTTTCTCAAGAACTTTGAACTTTTCTCAAGAACTGCCATATCTGAATTTGACTATGCACCAGTCCCAGCGTGGTGGCAGGAGACTTCCAAACACAAGTGGGGGGAAAAAAAGCAATAGTAGAGCTGGTTGAGGAAAAAAAGGTCACCACTCTCTTCCCTCATGTCTCATTTTTTGCGCTTAAAATGGGATGCGGTCTTTCCTTTTGGGAACCCTGCCCTCCTGGCCAACTGGCTTGAAGAACCAAGTTTTAAATGCTCCCACACACATCAGAGAGGCGTGGAGAAGAGTCGGGACATACACTCCAGCTCTCGCAGCTCTGGACTTCCCTAGCGATGAGCAACTGCCATACCGAGCCCGGGTCCCTGAGGCACTGGGATCTGGGAGCAGGTCCCAGGTAAAAGCGAGACGCTTGGTGCACGATACCACCCAGTCTCCTGACACGTGCTCCCAGCTGTAGGAGAGCTGCCCCGAAATGGGACAAGAGCTCTGCAGCTCTTCACCAGTGCAGAATACACCAGAGAAATTAGACTGACTTGTCTGGAAGGGTCTCTGAGACACAGTTCTCCACACCACTAAAACCTCTGAATGCCGCAGCACAGTTTATCTGCCTTTGGCACCCACGCCAACAGCCAAGGACAACGCAGCATGATTTCCCCAATTCATACGAGAAGTCTGACAGGTGGTGTTTCAAAACAGCGGATACCTGGCAACACATTGTTCCGAGCAGAAGCAAGACGAGAGCGCAAAGCGCTCGGTAATTTCTCTTGCGCAGCCTCTCCTCACCCAGCTGAAAGCCACCCTGGTTTGGCAGTTGGGTCACCACCGGCAGGCTGGACCCACAAGCAAAGGCCCCGCTTGCCACGAGACGCCACGCCGCACGACCCGCTGCCCTACACACCCAGCGCCAACAGCGCGTGGCTTGGCTAATCCAGCTCAGCGCTGGATTAACTCTGAAATTCAAAAATAGATTAAGCTGTCTAAGGTGAGTGTTTGCCTAGTGAACGAGGATTAACATTTCATACTGGGAAGAGACCAACTACTATAAAGTCCTCCTATTCTCCTGACCCTTGCTAGCAATCAGGTACTGACAAGTAACGCAGGAGCCAAAAGCTTCTGTAAGCCAAGAAGGGACTGCACAAGGTAATGGAAGCTCCAAAACCAATGTAAGTTTGACTTCACGGTGGCGCAGTTCTGCTACTTTTCCTAAAGCTAATCCCATGATGAGGGTCATCTGAGTATGTAGCAAAAGCAAATCATTCTTCCTGCCCTCCGGAAAAATTACAAGTTTTTAGGCGCTCATTTTATAAGTGGAAGAAGATTCCTGAAATCTAAGAGATGCCTATATAAATTCTGAAACAGCAGTGACCTAGTAGAAAAAAGAAAACACAAACCACACACACACACAAAATCAAAAAACCCACAACAAAATAACCCCAGAAAAAGCAAATCCAGAGCACAAATTAAACGACTCAGTCACGCAGTTTTCAGCCACTGAACTGGTAATTCGACTATGCTGAAGCATAGCTTATAGATGACTTTCTGCCTGCATGTAAGATTTCAGAATAAAATTCAGAAAAAACTTGCTAAGAATTAATTTTGAAGCTTCAACTCCGAAACTAAACCTAGAATGCAAGTAGTCCCTAAAAGGACAAAAATAAACCAGAGACTAATCTCAGAGAGGAACGCACACGCCTGTACGTCCAGGCGCTACACAGGACTGCTTATTTTAAAAACTGGCCATTTTTGTATTTATAATTAATTTTCAACAAACTGGAATCTGCTCTCCAGGGCCTGCTGACAAGGCTAGTGGGGAAAAATCACGGTTCAAGTCTAAAACATAGCCACAGCTTTACCTAAAAATAGAATTCCTCAATATGAAGTTAAGCTGTGTTTTGTAAGGAAAGAAATCTCAATTGAAAGTCAGTATCTTTGCAACTGAGCTTCTGCTTTGTTTCCCCTGAAACAAAGTGAAAGTTATTACCTAAGGGTAAGTAAAACATTTACTTTTGAAAATAAAAACTAAGAACTGAACCTTAAACAAATATCCAGCCCAAACAACACAGGTCTGTCAAAAGCACTTGACTTACTATTCTGTCCTCCCACTGAAGTTTCTTACAGCTTTTAAAACTGCTGGGTTTCAGTCTGGCACAAACAGATCTCTCTAACACCCGGTGTATTTGAAGGACTGAAACTGGTATTTAGGTGTCCGCAGTGCCGGGCAGGAGAAGGACAGGTCTAGCCCTCCGCAGGCTCAGCTAAGCCTTACCTCCATCCCACAGCCGCGATGTGAATGTCCGTCCTTACCCTGTGCCCACCCCACTGCAAAGCAGCCTGTCGGGGTACAAGGCCCAAACTTCAGCGCGGTGTTTTATCCACTGCGTGTCAGACTCGTTTAGGTGCCACCCAGGTGAGGGCCGGCTCTGAAGCTGTCTCAGAGCTCGCCTGGTGAGATTCTGCCCCTGAGCATTTCTAGGGATGGACAGCCCGTAAGGGCACTCGAAGCTGCCTCTGGATTAAGCCACAACATTACCTTACTGTACAGAAAACTAACAGTGACATAAGAAAGATAATTTCTCTAAATAACCTTCTGAAGCATACAAAAATAAGTCTTTGGGCCAGTGTAAGAGTGGTCAATGGACCACATTTACCCTCCCAGCAACCTGGGGCCAACTGCCTCTACAGAGCCTCTTGCCTGGCATGAAAGGAACACAAGGCTCACAAAAAGTTTACACGGAATTCCTTGGGAAAGTCTTTGTTCCCATTATACTATAAATAATTTGAGGATGTGCAAATAAATTAATGCATACACTGACAGCGTTAATAACATACAGAAATATCTGAATCCACAAACAAGGCTAGCTGTGCCATAAAACTTTCATTTCTTCTTGAGGACTTCTTCCCTCACCTACTTAGCCTATTTGCTGCACTACCAATCCTCCCTTCCTCATGTTGTTTGAAGAAAGTGCAAAAATAACTCTACAAGCTGCAAATATTTACTCTTCCATGTTCTGAAGCTAACAGAGGAAACAAGACTTTGTCAATTTTTTTTCCTGCAGCCCATTTTCTAACCCACCAACTACCACTTCTTTTCCTCTAGATGGTGCAAGCTCCCCTTTGCAGCTCAGGAAGGAGGCTGACGCCCAGCTCACTTCATTTTATTTTTGGAGTCAAGAGCTGCAACAGTAACTTTCAAAGCTGCTACCATGGAGTTTTATTTTTGGAGGCTCCCTGGTGGAATGAACTTGAAACGCCGTTCGCACAGCAATTATTCACATAGCTTGGATGATCTGTTGGTCGGAAACTAGCAGACTCACAAAACACTCATTTATTCCTCAGTAACCACCTTATGGTTTTTACCGCGTTCAAACACAATTCATGCATACACTGAAAGCTGCTTCTCCCATGAGTCACATCTAGGCTGTGGCCCTGCAGGAGGTTGTATTTTCGCATATATGTAGCCAAAGCAGCTTTAAACCAACTGTACTGCTATGGCTGCAAAAGCCTCGGGCAAGCCAGCAAGCCGGTGAGTTATTTACCCAGGTTCAGAGGGGAGCCGCTCAGTCTCCCCTTGGCTGCACGAGACTGCAATACAGCACCACCAGTTTTCTGCCTGGAATCACTTAGGCGAGTTAAATACCGCAACAAAAGACCTGTTCCACTGCTCTCTAACCCTTACTGCGTCTGGATAGTTGAGCTGATTGCACAGGAACACGTTATTTTAGGTAATACTACTGCTTTTTCGTGAATTTCTACTTTACTAAAAATTAGACAAGATATGCTGGATAATTTTTTAAGTTAAAAGGGTTTTTTGACCTTTACATTGTTGATCTAAGTACAGATGAGGATGCCAGCAGCCAGCAGCTCTGAAGAGCAGCTAGGCGGGCCATGGGAAATGGGTGGCTGCTCAGTGAGCAGCCAGCGAGCAAGCGCCGGGAGGGAATGGCAAGGGCAGCCCTGGCAGGGCTGGCACTGCAGCTACTACCTCTCACCTCGGCGTTGGGCCACTTCAGACAGGGTGAGGAGGAAGGTGGGAAGAGTTATGAGACAGGTGCTACTGTTTGCTAACAAACAGGTCAATTCATCAGAAACAAAAATATGCAAACCTGAGATTGTTTTTAATTGCACATCAGGCTGGTTAAAATCCCAGTATGATTTTAAATGTCACCTAATTGCAACTCGACTTAAACTTGTTTCAAATCCAAATCCGATCTTTTAGAACAAGGCCGGTCATTTCTTCTTCTGACTTCATACATTTTTCAGTTGGCAGGGAGATACTGTCAGAACAATTCTACAGTCCTAAAAGTGTCACTTTAGAAGTCTGAAAACAGAGCAAAGAGTTTTGGCTAGCTTTGATTCAGACATAGGAGCACCAAGATACAAACGACCTTGTACTGGTAGCTCCATCTTGGTACCTGTCATAGAAGCTGTGCATGTAGCTGAACATAAGAAACAATTAATTAAACCAAATATATAGCCTGAAGATTTCTCTTGACACTAGAAAAAAAAGAAAATATCATAAAGCTCTTCCTTCACCCTGAGTACAGCTGTCAGGCTCCTTTACTGGAAAGCGGGTAAGGTGAAGTTGCAAAAGGAAAAGGGCAGCCATCCTGGAGGTGCAGGCTGAACAGAGATGGTTTCTCTCTCTCCCCCGGCCCCGCTCATCTACCGGTTTCAAATGGTTTTCTACCAGTCACACTTCCTTCAGACTCAAACCTGTTAGAGATAGGTCTAAAGTACCAGAGTATGCTCATCTGAAATTGCAAATAATTAGAATATCAATATTGCATTTTACAGTAAACTGATTTTCTTTGCCCTTCTCTGCCCAAAGTCCTCATTTCATCAGAATACTTTTAAATAATTTAAGTATTTAAAAGCATCTAAAACCAATACTTGCTACAAGCTAGCACAATACCATAACTGTTTGTCCATCTTTTCTGTTCTGTTACCATACTATTTGGGGTAACATTTTAAACGCCTAACAAGGATGCAGGAAGCAGTAACTGGGAACAGGTCACCTTTTCTTCTGATCACATCTGGAGCTATGAAAGACAGACTAAATGAGAATTCACCTCTTTCAGTACCAACCTCTTGCTCATAAGATGATAATTAAGTGGACACAGTTCTGTGGTCTGTCTTACTGGCATTCCTCAAAACACCACCTCTCTACCTGTGAAAAGGCTAATTCATCTTAAATACTAACAGGCAGGAGGTGCGAGCTCTTCAAGGAGTCAAAAAAATATCCTTTAACTCATATGGAGAAAAAGCAAGAGTCATAGATAGGACTGAGCTCAGTTCTACAACTAAGTCAGCCACTGCATGCTCAGAGATTACTCCATTTAGTTATTCTAATTTTTAAATGAAAAATGAGATTACAAGATATTAATATTTCCAATACAGTTTGTGAATCCATAAGAAATAGTCTATTTCATACTATGTTTTTGCTCAAGTGCCTGAAAGATGGTAACCACAGCACTGACTGAAATGTCCTTGAAGATGGCAAGCTACAGAAGCAGAGACCTTATTTCATGCCAACAGAGTTTACAATGACTTCTTCTGAACAGTTCTTCTGATTATTGACTAATTCTAAAGTATTAGTAAACCAATTCTGTTTAAATTACAGATAAGACTATTAAAACTAAGAGTTAAATAATTAAAACATTTACTAGATTAAGCGAAACATCTACTTACCTTTAGTAACTGAGATTCTTTCAAGAAAGGCCATGCCCATCTATTCCACTCCTGAGATGTGTAAACCCCAAGGGGGTGAGCCGGGGCAGTTTTGGCCAGCCATGTTTCTCACCTCCCACACTCCCACCACTGCCTCCCCCAGTGGAGGCAGAGGAATCTATCCTTTGCCAGCACTGACTCCAGAACTTGAGCTCCAGAGGTAGAGAGTAGGTCACACCAACCGAAGTTTAGTTGAGTCCCTGCATACCAGCCTCTCCCCCCAAACCAGGGCATTCAAACTAATTTTTATCTAGAAAAGAGTAAGTAGTATCATAATAATGTACAGGGTGCATGGATGCAGCAGTTTCTCCTTTCCTGTAGCAGGAAGGGGCAGGAGGTACTCAGTATGATGGTAGGAAAAGTTGAGGGAGGACCAGCAGACAATGGGTTGTGTCTTTCCCCTTCTAGCAGAGAAAACCACCATTCAAGGTGAACTGGTTCGAGGGGTACACAGAAAAAAGAACACACAAGTCAGACCTCAAAATTCAGAGCCATCAACTCCATCAGTATTAGATTACAAGATCCCAGGGAACAGAAGTTGTTGGAAGACAATTCCTGCAAAAAGGCCTCAAGATTCCCCAATATACAATTATGGCATGCAATATTAAGAACAGGTACTAGGATGGACACAGTCAATACTGCTCTGTCATAGATACCCCTAGATAACCCACAGATGATCTTAAATTTTTCAACACAGAAGACCTTTAGTAACTAATGCTGAAGCTTCACCATGGCTTAGATGATGATGATGTGATGAGAGAGCTTCCCTCTCCATGCACAGGCATGCTCAGACAAACAGACGAGTCTGGTAGAAGAGTAGCTGATCTCTATTTCTACTATCTAAAGGTAGTCCCAATTACTTACAGATGTCTTATCCTTTCCTTCATACCCATGATGTTTGTTTTGAGATGATCACGTTGATTTGAAAAGGTAAAAATACTGGGAAGAGGAGAGAAACTTGAGTACCAAAACTGCCTTGACTAGATTACAATGAGAATGGTCACACTTGGTTCCACCTGCTGTTTCTGACTTCTTCCGGTATCAGTGAATTAACACATTTTACTTTTGGAGACCACAGAAATAAGCGTACCACCAACAAAACTCCCAAAATATGAAGGAAAAATGTGATCATCTTTCACTAGACTTAAGACCTGAAATTGGCTGATTCCACGCACATGGAAACCTTTCACAGACTTTTATAAACTCATAAATAGTGCCAGCAAGCAAAATTTTTGAAGACCTAATAAGGAAAACCAAGTTAGAATTAACTATAGTGAATCAGGCAGTTCCAGAGAACCCTGACTTAACAAGAGGGAGTAATAGAAAAATCTGACCTGGGTCCTGTCCTGGTGACAAAAGATGTTACTGCTGTGTTGCTTGCCATGAATGGTATGACAAAAGAATAGTAGGTAGGCAAATTATTTAAACAAAAAGTTTACTAGATCAAGTGAAACATTTAAGACATAAAGACTCTCACCCTTCAAGTCAGAAGATGAAGATCAGGCAAATTTTCAGTTTTAAGTGGTATGCATTTGCTATCAGTATTTTGTATGGAAATACTTGAATCTTGCTGCCATCCAAATCTTAAAAGTTAAGTGGGGAAAAAAAAAAATGAATGACCCTCCCAAAGTCTTTAACTTACTCTGCTGTCAAAGTTTTTCAGCATTTCTTATCAGCAATAAAATAATGTTTTCTCAGTAAATTACGATGACTGGAAGTTCCAAAATGGTAAAAAAATAGTTCTTGCAGAGAACTGTTACAGGAATCTTAGGGTTGTCATCCTTTCATGATACGGGCTTCGGTAGCTCCTGTTCGGTTCTTTCATAGCCTAACCCCCACAAACACTTCTGCAACCAAAAGCATAGAGAATATATACAGAAACCTTAACAAGGGGAACGAACACTGACCAGTTGACTCTGGATGCAGGGGAAAAAAACCCACACAAAACAAGAGCCTTTGAAGTAGTGGATACAGACATTACTAATACTGCAAGATTTGGGACCAAAGGACTGGGATCAACGATAGCCATGCGAATAAAGCAGAATGCTGATGGACGCTTTAGTGACACTAGCCATATTAAGCAGACAGGACAAAAGAGCGTCTGCCTTTTCAAGGACCTATTGACTACAACCAATATCCACACAACTGAGTAATGCTCACACTTTCCAGGCTGTAGGTACTTCGCAATTTATGGACAACAGTTCACTCCTAACTATGGGACTCGGAGCTGGAATTATTCCCAAAATAAAGGAGGCTGTTCTCAAGATATTTACTGAAACTTTACAAGCGAGAAACTGACTACACCCTACAGGCTGAAAGCAGAATAGGGAAAATCATACCAGAAATTTGCACTCTACTCTTGTTGGGAGGATTGTTTCTAAACTATTAGGAACAAGTTTCTAGAAACCTTCTTCTAATTTTTAGACAATTCATTCAGTACCTGCTTTTCTTGCATTGGAAATATTGTATTAGCTTAAACAAATCTTCTGCCTGAATGTTTTTTTCTCCAAGCCCTGGGAACAGTCATATTATTCCCCATCAGCCTTTGGTATATGGGACAAAATGTACTCAGCTGCCATAATTCTTAATCTTTTTCTGCAATGGCATGGGTGGTTTGGTTTTTTGTTTGTTTTTTTTTTTTTTTTTTTAAACACATTTGATCAGAACAGTTTATTCTCAGACTGAGATTACACTTTATTTAGTTGTCTTGAAACAATTACAGGTTAGAGAAGTTTAAAAGACCAGTCCTTTAAAACAAGCGTGAAATGCACTTACCATACAGAAAGGCAAAGCTACAGATATAACCAAAACTAGGCCTACCAGTCCAAAAAATTTTGATTTTGAATGAGTAATTCCTAAACAAACAATGAAGTTGCCTGCCTCAAGGAAAAAGCTGGACTGATGAATGACATCAACAGGAAGCAAGCAACACTATCTCTTCCTATCACTCCACTTGCGTTCCGAGTTCATTGTTTTGATAATAAGCACTCTGATCACAAAGGGTCCCAACAGTAACACGCTGTCCCTCAACAAATAACACCATGTTTGCGTTTAGCCTGTTAGTCTTTAGCAGAAAAATAAAGGCAATATAGCATTTTTTCAAATCCTTGAATCACTTCATTTTTAATGATATAATGTATAGAAGTAGGAAAACACAGCAGGAGGTGAAAAGGTTAGTTACAGCTGACCAAAAGCTATTTTGAACTACACCACTTCTAGGATTCCCTGAAGACCAGATTTCCACACAATTATAAGCTCCTCATGCACAGTGAAAAGACAGGAGTCACCATCAAAAGCTGCAGAAAGGCAAATTTTCCAATAGAGGTTAGGAAAAAATTCTTCACAATGGAAGTGGTAAAGCACCGGGATGGGTTACCCGGTGAGGTTACAGAAACCCCATCGTTGGAGGTTTTCAACCCTTGACCGGCAAAGTCCCTGAGCAACACAATCTAACTGATGTTAGATCCTGCTTTGAGCAGGGGCTGGACGAGATGATCTCCAGAGACCCATTCCAAGCTCTACAACCTTATGGTTTCATACTTCAAATTCTGTATACCAGCTGTTTGGCAACGCAAGTGAAAAGCCTACTTAGTAATAGTACTTAGCTATTAAAGAACCTGCCAAAGAAAATAACAGATATTTGTTGACTGCATTATCAAAACATTTACTTCAAATTTCCAGAATACTCAACAATGTAAAAAATAAGAATCAATTAAAACAATTTCACTGAAAAATCAAGATGCCCAACAGATTAACAGAAGGGCAAATTTAGGGCCAGGGAAGTCAGACTTTATTCCAAGTCTGACCAAATAATGATGAAATTAACATACACAGATCTCTAACAGCAGAAGCGCTACCAGCTGCCCATAATTCACAAAATAACAGTGCTACTTAACCAGAGAAGATCAGATAAAGGTATCAGAGGAAATCTGTAAAAACGACATGCGGAAGACAGCTTTTGCCTTCTGCTGAAAGCACGCGGACAACACTACAGAAGGCACCAGCTAGGTGCCAGCTAGGTCAAAATCGGAGCAGAGCAGCAGCTGAAACAGGAAGCGTTACCTGAGAACAGATAGGCTCCCCCGCATGCCCGCTGCATAAATGATATATATGGAAGTACAGCTGGCCAGAAAATTTTTGAGGGTAGAAAAGCATTCTAAAATCCTTTCCTTTTCCCATTGTCCTTCCCTCAACCCTGTTTCCTCACCAGCCTTAGTGCCAAGGTGCCAGTGTCTACACACCCTTGTCTTTCCCTTTTTAAAAGTCTGCATGGTCCAGTTAACTCTTCTATAGATCGTGCATCCACGTCAGCTTCACTACCTAAATTAAACTCTGCTTAAACTACTTAAACTGATGCAAAAACCCCAGTTTGCCACCACCACACTCCAGAAAGCCTACTGTATGCTCCTGCAAGTCTATTGTAGGGCTTTATTTAAGTTAAACTGCAGCTTCAGATGTACCCATTCCATAAGGCCTGCTACGCACAGAAGAAATGCATGTGCATTTTCAGAAGTAACTGAACTACATGCAGAGCTGTGCCACTTAAGTCTTGCAAAAACTTTTACATGCTAAGTGCTCAAGTGATATTCAAAGGTCTGGGTAAAGCAGCATTAGAAGCCAATAATAAAATTAACTTCTAATTGCATGACAAGCAAAAGGAAATGGGACATCTCTATTTTGCACACAATATTCTCTAAAAGGAGCAAATCATGAAGTGGAAACCACGCTTGATTCAAAGTAAGCAGTTAAATAATTTAGATTGCAACAAACTGTTCAACATATCAGGACACAAATTCCTAAAAGACAAGGGGGGGGGGTGCTGTGCAGGACCCATCCTTTAAAAGCATGTCATTACACATGCTACTTGGTCATGAGCTTTCTAGACAGGACAAGAAGCGTGGAACAGACAAGATACTATCAGGATGAAAACAAAATAATCACGTTTTAGTTAGATTGCCACCTGATTTAAAGCTGCTTCCCATCCCTGCAACTACTCGTACACATTTGTGACATTCAAATTCCTCAAAGAAACTCTGCACTAAAGACAACTATTAGGTGTATTTAGTCATCCCAATAAGAACTCTGCTGAGAAAAAGTCTATTCTTCTTTCACTGAAGTAACTGCTTCTGAACTCCCAGGAGAAACCTACAGAAATATTTAAACAAAATTTAAAAAATACTAAAAGCCTACAAACACCGTTTAGGATACTAAACCACTGTATATCTTACGAAGCTCATAATTAAATGACTTTGCTCACAGCTAACTACTGTGCATCAATGACATGTATGTATCAAGACCAAGAGAAGAACACTGAAAAAACAACATAGTCTATTCCTCCACCACCACCCACCCCACCCCCCGCCCACCCTCTTCTCACTCCCTTGCCTTTTTATTCCTTTACCCACCCGCTGGTCTTTTGACATAAATACACAATGTAAAATAAAATATAAAAGCCAAAATGATTCTACAGTAAACCACCTGTGGTTTTCTCTTTGGATCTACCACTCTTCTACCTTTCCTCAGCTCTGTGACTTTTAGAGAATTAAGTCTTTTGACACGTGATATTCTATGTTCAATGAACATACAGCTTTTAAACACACAGTACAAGTAACTGCAGTTCATAAATCAATCTACAGAAAAGCTAAATTAATAATTACGGCCATTCTCAGTATAGGCATGTCTCTAGTGACAAAATCTTGCCTCGGAATAATCACATTATAAATACATCTACTATTTAGTATCTCGAATGAATTTTCATGGAAAAAAAGTAAGCCTGTGACAAAGTGCTTTGCCAGGAACCCAGACCCAGCTAAACATTGTTCAGAGCCCACTGCTGCTAGTACAAGGATGTGGGGTTTGGACCACCTCCCCTGCTACGCATGATTTATTACAAGCTGTATTTTTCACTTCATAATGCTCTGGATCAACAGTTACCACTCTGGCACTGGTACCATTAACTACATATTTTCCAAGTGACTGAATTAGCATCTTCAAAACCACACAAATACGCTGTGACATTAATATCCTACTGCACCATGACATTTTTATTAGCAAAGTCACAGTGAGGAAGTTTTGCTACTTTGATTTTTGCTTTCAACTTTCTAAGATAACAGTTCAAAGAGAAAAAAAAATTAGATTATTGTACAAACCGTTTAAGAAATCTTAAGAAGGTTTTCAATGACTGGTTTAACTAAATCTGCTTACTGCTTATTCCCCCTACTTTTCCAGAACTTTAACTTTTTAGAACGGAGTGCTCACTATCTCACTTCAGTCTCAAAAATGTGTTTGCACAGATCTGTTCTCCATTGAGAAAAAAAAATACAATAAAAATCAGCTTAAAATAAATTTATTAAACAATACAAAAATAAGCATGCTGGAAATCGAGATACATAAATAACATACAATGCAAATGAAAAATGGAAAACGAGACAGGTAACTTAACAACTGAGCCAAAAAGTACAACACAAACGCTAAAATAAAATTTTAAAAAAGCATTTACATTTCTAATGAAATGTTAATGATGCTGACAAAGAAAAACAAACAAACAGCTAAAATGCTTGAATATCAAGAATTGCTATTACTGTAGCACAGGTGAACACTAAAACCGTTGCAGACCTCAAACATTCAATGACTAGCCTCTACCACCGCATTCTTTCAGACCCGCTCACCAAACATAACGCAGGTGTGGGTAAGTTGTCCTGGCAGACCTAACCATGGCCCCAGCTATCCATGTGTCCTGCCATGAACAAGAGCCATCTGCAGACATGGCAGGCCAGGACAAGAAACTGAGTGTCAGCAAGTTACAAAACAATTGGTCCAAAAGAGGCTCCTCCTGACCCCTCCTAACTTAGAGGCTGGCTTAAATTCTGAGACAGGCTTCAAAAGCATATATTACAGAACTGTAATATATATTATCTAAAGTAAAGATTGTGTAAGCTGTACCCTAAATATTCTTATTATGTGTATTAAAGATCTCAGTTTCCTTATTTTTGTATTTCCCATGCAGGACTTGCCTCTACCACAAGTTTTATATGTAACTGACAAACATAAATACAGTAAAGATTTTAATTTTCAAGTTGAAACCCAGATGGAACAATTTTCCATCTTCAACCACGTTTTTAGAATTAACTTCAAATAGTACTAAAAAATCAGAAAATAATGTGTGTAGATCAAGCAAATCCTGCATCATAAGTTTTCCTTTTTTAATTAAGCCAGTAATTTAACAGGCAACTTGTCATCACTGTAAATACTTTTCATTAGCAGCACAGACACATGATGTTCCTTCCCGCAATTGAGGGTATTTCAGGTAAAGACATGTAGTTTTGCAGGATGTGAATGCTTGTTATGCCTCTGTAACTACCAGTTTACTGTAAAATCCTCAAACAGGCGAGACATTCTTATAATTCAGGACTTTGCCTTTACTTATTTTCCTTTATTTTCAAGATAAGCACTGACATACCTAACCTTACCGTCAGTGATAAGATTCTAAAACAGCTAGTATTCAGCAATTTATGACTGACATTTATTACTGACATGTGCACCACAGATTTCTTTCTTCATCCCAGTAGGGCGTTCAAATTCACTGAAAATTGATTTGCTTGAACATTTTTTCCTAGGCTTCAAAGACAGGAAGCCCATCCTTTTACAATACCCTACTAGATGAAGATTATTCAGGGTTTAGTCAGAGCTTATTGCAAATGTTTATGCAAAACTAACAATATCTAAACAGAGTAATTGAGAACAGCTTGCCTTTTCAGAGAACATCAGCTTTGCTTTATGCATTTTCCTGAATTCACAAACACCCAGGTGGGTCAAAAAAGGGGCAGGAAAAACCTAACTCCCCCCTCATGCAAAACTCGCCCATGAATCATTAAGAGCCTAATAGCTACAACTGTCAAGAATTTAGCAAGTCTGTGCCCTCTGTCCAGCATCGCCTACTGAGCCTGTTCAAAGCTTACATACACCATTTCAAGATACACTCTACTCAATATACTCAAAATTATCAAATTATGCAGATGAACAGATGCTGTTGCCTGCAGAAGAATGCACGTCCTGCTTCTTAGCAAGCTGACAGAGGTGCAAACTCACAATCATTTTAAAAAGTAGAAATTAATAGTAACTTTTAAAAAATTTGCTTATGTCTAAGCAAATGAAACCTCTGCTCTTATATATGAACATGCACACACATTAGCGGTTGAAAAATAAGTTAATTGTAAACAGTTTAATAATATCTACCAGTCTGCTTTGCTCTGAATGTATTTCCTGCTTGCTACTCGGTTGGTCACCACTCTAAACCCCAGATTGCTTTCATTCCTCTCCGGGGTGGAGCCCAGCAGTATGAGTAAGGCAGACTTCTGAGCCATGACTACCAGCTGGCAGGACAGGCAGCTAGCAAGGCACTCACATAGTTCAGTGAGCCATCTTGCTGCTGCATTAGTGAACTTGCAAACAGGCAGTTTCCCCCACCCCCTTCTTCCAGTCCTCCCCAGCCATTTTTGCTCTTTTTATTTAAATGTTAGCATTACTAATTATATGTCTGATCAAAAAAAAAAATCCTCACTAGCATGGCATATCCAAAAGATCCATTTCTGTTCAAAGCAATTTGAAAGCTCATATTAAAAAAACAAAACCAACAGGATACAATAACATGACTCAGAACCTATCTCAGCTTAATACACAATTATTTAGAGATTCATGAATCTTCTGTATTTTGCTTACTCTATTTTACTTTATATTTTAATTAAAATTCTTCTGTCCTTACATGCTGACCCTGATCAGAGGACACATCTTAAAATTAAGTAAATTAACTTGAGAGCTAAGCAAGAACTTCTCAGATATAAACAAAAATAAACAGATATACACAAAAGTGGTATATCTTTGAAAACATTCAGATGTACCTTTTTACTTTTTTTTTTTTTTTTTTTTTTTTTTTAAGTAAATGTGTTTTAAGTAACTACGAAAGTCAGTTAACAGGTTTGGTTTTTGTTGTTTGCATGTGCTTTCCCACACCCCCCCCCGAACTTTGACAAACCTTTTTGGTATAGCATACAGAATTTACACAAAATGTATAGATAAATGAAACACCGGGCAAACAATATTCAAACCAAAGTTAAATCTAGAGATGCTTGAGGGGTTTTAAAATAAAGAATTTAACGAAGCTAGAACCCATTTGTTTAGTTTTGCTCTCCCCGACCTTCCATTCTATACACTACGGTTCTGGAGATGTCCTCGTTTGATTCAGGTGACACTTTTTTCCATACTGTTTCTTTTAAAGCAAGTTCTTGCTGGAGATTCTCATAGTCCATTGGTCCAAAGGAATGCTAGTTGTTCAAGCAACATATGTTATTTATTAGTGTATTTGAAGGAAAAAAAATCCATACTTGCAGTCAATGCTAACAGACTCACGTTTTTCACCTCTCGACATAAAACTGTTATTTTTCTCTTTTCCAGTTACAAAAAATTCAAATTCCAAATTGGGTATTTTTTAGATGTATACATGCAAATAGAAGCACTTTAAAAATCATTCTACTGTATCTTCTGTTCAAATCTTCATGCCTTAGTTAAAACACCAATGGTAATAAAAGCAAAGAGGTTTTCCTTATCTCGAGCACCCTCACACTTCTATCGTTTGTACACATAGCTGGAGTGGATTCAGTTCATTCCCAGAGATTGCTTATACTGCTTCCTTAGTAATGGGCACTTGTCTACAGCACCCTGACACCTGAATTCACTGCCTGTGCGACTCTCAGCAAGTCATGTGGTCTCAGATATATCACTATGGAACAAATGCTAAACATAGATCTCATGCACTGCAGCACAGAAGAGAAAGGCTAAGCCCACCAGCTGGTCAAATCTTTATTAAAGGCAACTAGTACAGTAGAACTCTTTGCAGCTTTTATCAGATACCATATACTTACTCTAGCAAGGGAGATGAACTGCATGAAATGGAGTTACCAATCTAGTATGAAATTCTACTATACAAACCCTGTGACAGTGTGGTCCACCCAGGCAAGTGTCTGCTAATAATGTAAACTAGTTTATCTGAAAGCTTTGATGCAATACATGTCATTGAGCAGTTTTGCTTTTAGAGAGGAACTTTCCATATTTCTTCTGATGTCTACAAGCAATACTCACTGAACACACGTATTAACTTACCCGCTGATCACCGCCTTCTCTGCGAGGATCAAGCTTTTTTGCAAAGTGTCTCAAATTATCGTAGTTATGGAAATTGCACAAAGAAACCAGATCCTGCAAATATTTAGTAAATATACATTATTATTTGTGTACAATAGTCAAATGCATATGAGATTATAATAATACTACCACTTATGTTTTACATCATATCCTAGTTAGTTAAAGTAATAAGAGAAGCTTATTTAGTAGGTCAATACCAATGTCTGTAAGGCCCTTTGAACATAATACAATGACATGATTAAGTTCTAATAACACTGTTAAACTCCTTTTTAAAGAAATACAAAACAAGTAGCAATTTGCAAAATATCTACTTTACTATATTTCTACTCCAGCTGTATGAAACACTTCAGGAATAGGAAGAACAGTCTGGGCTAGTCTAAGTGCATAAAACTTCAATAAAAAGGATGAAACAAGAAAACATGTGATGTAATGGATGTTAATTCAGTTTGAATTACAACATGAAAGGTTGTAATTACAACAGCAGCAAAGTTCTCTTTTTTTAAAAAAAAAAGTGAATATTACATTCATGTTATTTGTATGCCATGATCACCTATCAGCTTTTAGGTCTCATAACACAGAATAAATGCAGTAAATCCTTCACCTACCTATTGTTCTTTCATTTTATATTTAAATTATCAAGTACAAGACTATTACAAATGAAACTTTATAAAGTATTTAAACTAGAATTAGTCACTTCTTAGTACTCTTAATTTGCAGCTGTATAGTTGTTAGATAAATAGAAGTATGAAAAGTTTTAACTGCTGTTCATCCAAACTAAGCCCTTGCATACTGTAAATCCCCATGCTGTTGTTGATAAGCTAAGTGAAGAGTAGTCATACAGGTGTTCAGCCTAGGAACTGAAGTCCATCCAAACTAGTATCACTGCAGCTTAGCTGTCATCACTAATTTAAAAAAAAAAAAAAAAAAGAGGGGGGGTGTGAAGAGCCTAGTTATGCCTTCAACTTCCCAAAATATTACCAATAACCTTATATTTTCTATGGGGCTCTATACAGCCTACTATTCTCTTTTTTGAGACTCTCCCCCCTCGCCATTTATAACAACTTAATCAGTATTACAAGGTGGTTTTAGGGGGAAAACAGGAAGACAGAAGTTTTTACATTCTCCTCTCCCACAAAACATCCTTATTCATCATTACAAAGCACTCTACAAAAATCTCTCCTGCTACTAACGGGCCTATCAACAGACTGCCCACAGCCCTTTCAAAAGTAAGAGACTAAGCTAGGAAGAGCTTGCCCAGCAACTGGGTCTGATCTATGAAAACATGTTTTACGTCAAATTGTTTATAAAAATCAGTTTAAAAATACATCAGAACAGCAATATTTCATGAGAATATTTTTCTTTTATTGTAATGAAATAAGAGTTGCATTTCCATGGTTTTGAAAATTCTTTATGACTGGAGAGGAAAAGAAGTCTATAAATAGAGCTCTACAGCTTCTAATGCAGTATACAGGAGACCAGCTCTTTCATTACTTCATGAAGTGTTCCTTTTCAAAGCTTTTTCCACAATAAATTTCTCCAGTATTTCTGGCATCATATTTTCCTAATGCTCACTGAATTAAAGTGTTATTTATTACTAAAATGTACACATCTCTTCTTGGACTTTCACTCTTCTATCTCATGAAACTTGCTATGTGTGGAAGAGTAACAAATCACTATTTAATTCACTTATATCTCAGCTATACTAACTGAAGCTCAGTAAACATGAGCTGCAAAAGAAAAAAACCAAACCCAACAAACAAAATCCACTAAAGGCAATGCTGCTTACATGACAAAAGTGAATTCCTTTAACACTGTTGCCCATCTTGTCCAAAGGAGGTGACCAGCACATCAAGCCCATGACATTAGGAACAACCAGAAGAATCCCACCAGCAACTCCAGATTTTGCAGGAAGACCAACCTATAGAATAATTAGAGAATTACTGTCCTCTACAAACATTCTTCACTATTGTAACACAATGTGTTAGCATTTTACTGAAGATTATTATGCAACATTTATAGAATGTAGGTCTGGAAAGCATTTTAAGCTGGGAAAGCATTATTACTTATCTCTTTTTTTAGACAGACAATAACCTGAAGCACAATTCATGGCAATCTGATGATGAAGTTACTTGCTCTCAGTAAAACAAAGTCATTAATACCGTGAAAAAGATACTTAAATGCTATTATTAAAAGGCAATTTTGACTAAGCAGTAGTATACAAGTGTATCTGTCATGAACAGTTTGCCACAAGGCAGTAGTACAAAGATGTATACCTAAAAAACCCTTGACAGCAAAAGGTAAAAACTAAAACCCAAAAAAAACAAGAGGAGTCTGTCCAAAAAGTCATACAATAACCTACTTTTTTTTTTTTTTTTTAACATGTCACATATCCCTATAGTTCTGTAAGCAGTAACTTTTAGGTCACACAAAGCATCATAATCAATTTTATATGTATGCAATGAGGAAAAGCTAACAACACTCAAAATAAGATGATGAAAACGCAAATAAGATGCAGTATATCTTGAAATACTTGTAAGAAACTTACTGCTGGAAAATAGAAGCATGGTACACTTGCTGTGTATGACAGCCACTTTCACAACACATGAGAGCAATTCATGAAACAGCCTGAGTCAATGAAGAAAAAGCAGGTGCCTGCAAAGGCTTTCTGCTGTCCTTTACTACCATATAGCAGGATTTCTTCAGTGATGCTGTTTCGAGTTACATCTGCATCAATCACCTGTTTCTCTCATGAACAGCCTTTCTTAAGTGACAGTATTTATGTTTCAACATTAAAAGGATTCCCAAATGTGAAATGGCAGAAAATAGTAAGTACTATAAGGTATGGTGTACTACTAGTGCCATGAAATCCAGATGAGGTTTTCCCATACGGTGTGTTCAATTTTTAAACATTTAATACTCTCTCCCCTCCCCCAGAAGCAAGCAAGCAAGCCCTGGAACATGGAAAATAATAGCACAGTTTAATCTTCCTAGTCAGCTTAAGTAATAACTGAAAACGACTTACGTGGAAGGCAAACTGCCCTGAAAAGTCATACATGCCACAGGAATGCATTAAACTCAAGGTATTCCGGACTGCTTCAGGACTCAGTACTCTTTCCCCAGTGATTGGGCAAAAGCCACCATTAGCCAGAGTTGCTGCCATCACACTTGCCGATTCACACGTTACTTCTATTGAGCAAAGCTTATGAAAAAGAAATTGAGATTATAAGAACTGATACTTCTAGCACAATAAGGCCAACTAAAGCAGGATCAACAATATGTCTCTACAGAAATAACATTTCATAGAATAACCTGTAGCGTAGCATTTGTTACAGATGACGCTAGTAGCATCAATTAATAAGGTCTGAATCCTCCTACTATTAAGATCCCAGCAACAGTGTTTGTAAGCCCTCTTTATAGTTTGGGATAGTATTTTACATGGGTTAGAGTCTCCACTTGATTCCTCCCCCGCCCCCCTCCCCCCCCCCCCCCCTTATATTCTTTACGAGGAAGAGGTCTGGAAAACAATCTCAGTATTTTGCATCTGCTTAAATGGCAAAGCCACAGAATGACTGTTTTTTTCAATTTGAGTTTGTTTTGTGTGGCTTTGTTTAAGCCTTAGAAGACCACACACATCTATTAGAAGTACATTTTAAAGCTGCAAACTCTAGCACATGCAAGTCTTAATGCCAGCACTTCCTATTGATGCAGCCTTATTTCACCTTTCTCTTGTATATGCTTTTTGATATATTAACGATACGACCGCATGATAGTTTCTCCCAGGATCCCTGCTTCAGTACAGACTATACATACTTTGGTGACACATCAGGAAATGTGATATGATGCCATCACCTGATGCTGCCTCATTTCTGCAGAAACCAAAAGATAAGCTGGTTTCAACCTGAAGCTGAAATGCTACTCTGAAAAGTAAACAAACTAGTGCTTCTATTTGTGCTTTTGCCAAACAGTCATTACATGATACTTCATGAAGTTACCTAAGCCAAGTTTGCATGAGTAGTTACTACCTGGAATTCTTATTTTCCGGGTGCCAAACTCAATACATCCTAGTCCAATCAACTGGAGTTGCAAATCAAGAGATTGTCAGAGACGCATCTAAAATGGCAACTGTGTTTTAAACATATGAAGTATTACATAATATCACCTACTTTGAAAAAAAGTGTTTCTAGGTTCTCAGTTTAAGCACCTGCATTTTGTACCTCAGTTCTCTAAAATGAGAATAATCCATCCTCACTTTACAGAGACAATAGGAAAGTAAGTTTATTCCTGTTCACAAAGTTCCCGGTTACACAAGGGTGGAAGGAGCATTATGGAAAACCCAAAGAAAAGAAATAACTAGCCTTTCAAGTAGAATCTGAGTGTTTGAAAGTAAGCTTTGTACAGTGAGAAAACAAAACAGAATTGCCGCTCGTGTCTGAGCTGCCCTTTTGCTGAGTATGGAGTGAAAAGGGGATTTTGCAAAGGGGAAAAAAAAAAAAAAAAAAAAGAACAACACGTAGTCATTAAATTAGAGATCATAATGCACAAAAACGAAGCCAAATTAAAACACACCAGAAAAGTTAGTTTTGGCATTTCTTAACCTGTGAATAGGTTTGTACTCAAGAGCATATCAGAGCTTGAGGCAGTGGGATAGGAAGCATTTAAAAAGCATGTTTAAACAGTAAATTCAAATATATTACCAATTTTGTTCTGTAATAACAGAAGTTCAGAGTAGGCTAGTAGCTTGTACCTAGTTTCCAACTCAACAAGAGGTCAACTAAGGCTAATCACATATACCTTACTGCATAAACAGTCATTCAGTTTACAGATTAGAGCAGGTGCATTCCAATACAAAAAAAACCTCACATAAAGTTTGCATTTAAACAAATATTTGTTTAAAATTTTCATAAGTAAAAACAAGTCTCATGTATCAAAACCAGATTCATTTTGAGAACTAAACTCTGGATTTTTGTTTTTAAACTATCCCAGACAGACTGAATCAGCAACACGACTTGAACTGTCTCCAGAAAATTACATGCAGCAGAGCTAAGCTGTGAATGTTTTAACATTAGGAAACCCTTACTGAGGAAATACCTCACACTTGCCAAGTTCTCATTTTGTGATGGTTGCAAATAACTTGCTGAAAGTGCAAAAGAAAAAAAAATGGGGGAGGGGAGAATATGTAACTAGATTCTTTGTTTTGCCCATAAGCATTGAATCAAACAAAGAGGAAGATACTAATTTCATTTATACCACTACCCTTGAGCTTACGATAGAGCATGCATATACTATTATAATTACAGAGTTTAAAGTACTTCACAGTACAATAAAGAGCAGCAACCCAAAGAAGCAGAAATATTTCATCAAACTCCCTGAAGTAATACAAGACATTTGGAGCTTCTAACTACTACTGTATTAAAGACTATTGCTAGTTTTCATTAGCAATAAAGACATCTAAATACATCACCTAAACAAAAGCAAATCTGGATACTTCAAATACACATCATTCATTTCCAGAGTTTAACAGAAGCTGACAAGTTTAACTATAAGCCATCAGAGCCTTCATATCTATGAACAAATCAGCTTCTGCTGCTTATAATAGTAATTCTAAGTCTATAATGAGTCTCAGTTTTAAAGTCAGTTACCTGAAAATAAAAGTCTAGTATAGCAACCATATCTGTGCCTTCAGGAAAACACTGAGGAAGAAAGAGAGAATGTCTTTAGGTTACCTTTTTTTTTTTTTTTTTTAAATATCACTTTTAGAGAGACATAAATTGAACTATATTCTTGTCAGCACATTAAGCAGATTTAAAATTAAGCATTTATTTAAATGTAACAAGTAGAAATATTAAATCACGTCACATTTAAAAATAACAGTGCAGTGAGGTCAATAAGCTAGGTATTAAAATATTTTTCAGAACAGCTTTCAACTCCAGCTAGGAGTTTAATGAAGTCATCTGTACAGCACAGGTTATGCATTTTACAACAAATTATCATGGCTATGATACAGAAAAAAGATTACAGCTATTCTGTTAGAATAAGTATCACACTTTCTAAATTACAGCATTTTGAGTAACAGTATGAAAACATAGGCAGTATTAGTTTATGCCATTAAATAAATTTTAAAAAAAATCTTCAGAGACTATAAAAGAGCCCCACCAGACAGCCTTCAAAATACAATAAACAAGAGAGATCAACCTTTTTTTCTTTCAAGTAATAGCCGATTGCAAAGTTTCTATCTCCACTCTCCCTTTCAGACTGGAACCTTAAAATAAAATAAAAAAAAAAAAGACAGGACAACTTGTCAAATTTTTAAAAAATGCTGAACTTGAGGCGCATAATGTAATCCAATAAAACTGCATGTAAAGGATCCATTACTTCTGAATGCAAACATTGTAGTAACAGGACAGAAATTGCCATAGAAGCTCACCCCCATACACCCGGTTGGAGTGAATTAGCTTTGACATCCGAATACACACAGTACTGGTTACCTACACATACATAAACTGACTTGGAGATAAGGCAAAGATCCTGCTCTTAAAGGCGTTTCTAAAAAGACCATAGGGGAATGAAATATCCCACAAAGAGCTGTAGTGAAAGGGTCATTCACTGGCAACGCCGACCAAACTACAGAGGAATCCGAGGATGAAGCTGCAGGTCAAACTGCAACCAGACTGATGGCCATACTGTTTATCGTGATGATTAAGTTCAGGATGAAGCCTAAAGGAGGAATCAGTATGGATATAAGGGTAGGTAATTCCCTCCTGTCTGGTTTCTTCCATGGTAAACACTCCTGCATTAGCAAAACTCAGGAAAAACACAAGTCACCTCATTCTGCTTCTCTGCACATGCCTGCCAACGAGCAGCCTGCAACTCCGCTATATGGAATCTTTATGATTTGCTGCCTCAAAAAGCTCTCAAGATTTTTGGAATGCTATACATTAAGATAACGGGGTGAATTGTTTTAGAAAAAAAAAATTAAATATGCAAAATAAAAAAGCAGAGTCCCAACTGTATGAAGTATGGCTTCGCATCAGATGTTTAGAAAGCATCGGCATGCCGAATTTAATTTTTAGTATGAAGGCCAGGAAGGTAAAGGAGTTGCACTTACAGCTCTCACTGCCATAGCACCAACAGAGCACTAAGACAGAATAGTGATATTTCAAAGAGGTAACCAACACGTTTATGTGAGATTTAGCCACACTGATGTCAGAGATATGCAAAACTTCAGTTGGTATCAATTTTAAGCCAAAGATGCCCTCTAATATTAGGGATGAAATGATGGCTTCAATGTAAATGACTGATCTTTGCTGTGAGCTCAACATGTCAACTATCAGTTGAGGCATTTTCCACCTAACTTCATTAAGTAAACAAGAAGTACTTACGTAGCATTACTGAATCCAACATACTCATTACCAGCCATTTTATTCATGAATTGCATCACCTGTTGGAGACAGAGAGGAGGGGGGGAAAGCATGCTAACATTTTCAGACATTAAAAAGTTACAACTGATGAGCTTTCAATCCAGCCTTAGCCTAAATCTTGCAACACAATTTTACAAAGCAATCCAAATCACTAAATGTTTAAACAACCAAGTATAGATAGAAAGACAAAGCATTTGAAATTACTAAAATTTCACTTGCAATTCCCTTGCCATCTTGAGAATTTACCGCTGGATTTAGTTTAAAAAAAAAAAAGTGTTGTAACATTAACTTACGTAGTCAAATTTTTCTGCGTTATTTGCTCCTTGCTGCAAGAAAAGAAAAAATAATTTACAAAAATTGTTAACATAAGAAAGAAGTTAGTTTAATTAACAGTATTAGGATTTTTAATGCGTATAACTAAGGTATGAGGCTAATTAAGAATAAGCTACTACAATAATTTCATATATAAATGAAAAAAATTAAAGTGTTAGATAAGTAAATCTTTAATTATCATTTAAATTAAATAATCCTATAAGAGTCTTATCAAACACCTGTATGTTGGAAGTTATTTTAAACTGAAAAAGGTATGCTTTATTTTAAGTGCTCGCTATTCAACTTTGTGTTTAGCATAGGTAAATGTAGTAGTTAAAGCAAGAAATACAAAAGTAATTATGATCAGGATAATTATAATGAAAACACTAACTTTTTATAGATTACTAACCCAAAGGTATTCTTATATTACCAACAGAGCTGAGCATACGGAAGTTGAGGCTACTGAAGTTACAATATTTCCGTGGCTAGTGCCGATAGTAAGAATTTAGATTGAAGACTTAAAATAAAGTGTTACCCCTTACTATGAAAATAATTGCATTTAATCAGAAATATCTATTTGATTAAGATCTGATTAATGTACTACCTACTAAAAGTTAAACAGAAAAATAGAATTTCACATCATAGAGTACATCGTTGTGCTAACAATGTAAGGAGACAAATCTAAATCCAACTTAATAAGGATGCTAGGGAAACTCAGGTCTTAGGGTAGGTTGGTTGGTTTGTTTTTTCAGGGAGGACAAGGAGTGTTATTTTGGTAGCTGCCAGTTAAAGATACATTAATGCTTTACAGGTCTCTGGCAGGCAACCTTTCACAAATTCCTATAGCAAGATGTTGAAAGAGGGGTGGAAGGCAAAAAAAATAGTGCATGGTCTACTGGGGGAGTTTTTAATTTTTTTTGAAGTAGCCAAGTAGAATTTTTTGAGGAAGTTTAAAAGCAATGGCATCACATACACAAGTGAGAACAATGTATCTGGAGAAGATGTTTTTACAAATAATTTTAGTATTAAAAGATACTCTGTTTAAACATATCTCAAACAATTCAAGACACTATTTGCACTGTGTTTAGTATGGGGGTGGGGAAGAAAGTGGAAAAAACTGAAGCTTTTTATCAACCAGTATTTTACTTAATGACATGCGTAAAGCCAGTCTCTGTATGTGGATTAGGGTGTTGCAGATAAATCTTTGAAACCCATGCATCAGCTCATCTACAAGAGGATGTGCAGTCATACACGTACGATCACTAGCTGAAAGGAACACCACACTGTTTTGTCAAAATTATGCGCCAGTGGTTACCTTATGCTTAAAGGCTAATAACCTTAAAGGCAACAATCTAGCTAGTTTGCAATAAGATTAAAAAAAAAAAATCATGACACATTTCATCAAAATGTTCCTGTATAATATACCAGAACACAAGTCTTAAAAATTTAACTCCAAATCTGTTCAATGAAAAATAATTAAAAGAAGAAATTACCAACTTCATTGAACTGTTGCAGTTGTCAAAATATTCCATAGATCCTAATGCTGTAAAATATGTAACAACATTTAAACCACAAAAACCTTTTCAACCTTTCAAATGCACAATGAACATCTTTTTCTGTGGGAAAGTGGGTCAGCATTAGTTATGGGATGCTGCATTGATAATTGTATGGTTAGACATGTATAATAAATTGAAACAAGTTCTTTTGTTAAAAAAAGAAAGAGGGAGAAAGGGATCATGCTTTCTGCAAAAATATAAATACATAACACTTCACTTTTTTTTTTGCCCAGTATAAAAAAAATTCCTTCAACAAAAACCTGGCTTTACTAGCAGCAAATAAATTTGGTGGGCAAAAGACTCAATGCAAACTTTTTCCACACCAACTTGTTTTAAAAAAAGGTTTCTTTTTAAAATTTACATCTAATCTCATATTTTGGGAAGAAAATCTTCTGTATACTACTTCAGATGATAGGGGTTTAGTCCTTGATGTTCCACACACTCGTATAGATACTTTATATCAAACACAGAAGCATTGTTACTGAAATTAGACTGCTTGTACACCTAAAATATTTGCCTAAGTAATCATATGACGAAGACCCCAGAAGGGATTTAACATTAATGAGCAACTAAAATAGAAAACTTTGCTTCCATACACGACAACTAAAAATCCCAACCTATTAGTTTCCCTCTTTCAAGCAGCTGACAGAGGTATGCTGCTCCTCCTAAAAAGCTGAAGAGACACAGAGGCAACACACATTCTATGATTAAAATTCAATTGCAAATATACAATCCTAACATCCAGAATACTGAGCAACTTTTCCATAATAATTTGAACAAACAGAAGAGACAAGAAAACTTCTGTTCTTGCTTCTTATTTTTAGCTTGATTGTATAAGCCTATAAGGTTGGGGGCACTGTGACAATGTTTCTTAAAAAGCATTTTTATTTAAGTTCAGATGCAATTCATCTGCCTAGAACACCAAAGGAAACGTTCCATGCACTAACTCCACAAACACTTAGTATGTTTACCGGAACATATGTTCATATACACACTTACTGTATACATGCTTGTGTGTATATACATATGAAAAAACTTCTAAATGAATACAAAATGAAATTGAAAATGTTAAGATTGAAGCAGTTTGATAGGCAGAAAATTCAAACTTGCAGAAGACAGCTCAATACAATTTTGTAAACACTTAAAACCACAATGGCCACTATGGCTGTCGATCATAAATTTGCATTTTTTGACTGTGTCAGGTTTTAGTGATCTTCCCTTTTTGTTTTTGGTAAAAAAAACAAGGTACTTTTATTATTTGTATTTTTACTAGAAAGATATAAGCGGTTGCATGCCTACATGTACATAGGAAAGAAGAGACTCATGGATACTTACCAGAGCTTGCAACAACAAAATTAGGCAGTATTTACCAGAAAAGTAGTTAATATTAGCCACTTTTCATTGATCAAAATTCAGTGTTTATATGATTAAACCGCATAAGCTCTTACCATGTGTCTCTTGTTAAAATAATTTTTTAATTTTGAATCTAGGCCAAGCCAATAAAAACAGCTGTATCGTGAAAAGTTTATAATCTTCTAATAACAGAAGACTATTTTAAAAATTACTTTCTGGAAATTTTTTAAGCCAAATTTATAACCTAACACTATACTGTGATGAAAACATCCAGGGGGGAAAAAAATCATAACACTATGTCAGAGTGCAAGAAAACATTATTTTACATTTGTGCATTTCACATTAACTCAACTGTTAATGTCTTTATTTTAGCTTTCTGTACTTACACACATTTTTAATTTTATTTGTTAATCTGGGCCTGTTCTGTGAGAACTGGTGTCTTGACTGCTTAGCGTGCCATTTTCAGCTCTGAAATACTCGAGAGCACACTGTCACAAACAGTATTTGACCCACTAAGACCAATACTATTACTATTTCAAATACATGTAAGAATTATTTTTGTGTCCTTCAGGTAAGAAATATTTGCATATGTGACCACTGAATACAAGTCATTTCAAATATCAGTACTACATACTCCATGTCAAATAACATCTGACCCATGTGAATTAAAATAAAAAGCAAGTGAAGAAGAACGTGAACATACGTTCCATCCAAAATTAGTTACTACAATAAAATGAATAACCCAGGAAGAGAGGAAATTTCAGCAAAATAAAAACAAGTATCTGGCAGAGAAGATCACAACACTAACACATTTTAAAGTGGTATGCATGTACATTTACACATCAGTCTACCAGGAAGGGTAACTGCAGTGGGTAGCATAGAGCAATTAAGCTAAATCTGCATTATTTATTGTAAATTTATTGTCAAATAAACCCAATAAACATGGATTTTCCCACCCCTCAACTATTAGACCATAACTCTATAGGTTTCCTAATAACTGTATCCTGACAGCATACAGACCCTTGGCACAGCCAGAGAGGTTTTTCTACCACTCTGCCTCATTTATTTTATGACTTACTAGCATATTTACAAAGCTATTAAGTATATCAGATACACCTCTACGTTTTGTACAAAAAAGAAAAGCCTTCATTGAATTAAGTTTTTTCAGGGTCAGTAAGATCAACATTCTCATTTTCTCATACACCACATTTTTTTATAAGGACTATGAATATATAACTATGTGCCCTCCCCCAACATGTCTAAATGCTTTCCACATTAATTCATACCATGCAATACCTCCCTTCACCGAGCTCTCAAGTCTCTAGTCACTGTCTCTGTAAGTTTCTGCATGTGGTGGTCAGCACTTACAGGATTTATATACACTGTATTTGCCCTAACCTTTGCTGTTATACCAGGAAAGCTATTTTATCTACAGATGGAATCTTGAAGCATATGATTAAAATGACTTAAAGATTAATCCCTTGTCCTCTGCTGATTCCTTCCACAGCCATCTGCCACCTTCTACGTATTTCACTCCAGACCCTTCCTCTTCATCTCATTTGCACCTCTAACGCACTACCCTCCCCACTCAGTAAAGATGCGTGGAAGTGGACAATTGCTGACACAACTGCCGACATTCCTGGAGCTGACACACTTTTATATGTGTCAAAGAGACACACATAAAAGAGAATTGAGTTTAAAGTTTAAGAAAAAGCAGATCAAAGCTTTAAAATCCTTCCATACTACAGGCAACAAAGACTTTTCCCAGTAAATGTGATGTACAGAAAGCTGCGTGGTTACAGAGCACTGAATCTCTACTAAATCTGTACAGGAGCTGAATCTTCTTCTTTCAAGCACCTGTATTTCCTTGGAGACATGGAAAAAAATTACCATTTTAGCTAATATCACTTTTCCACAATCTCCTGTAATTGCCACTACAATTTTCTTTTGATAACAATTATTTGAAATCTGTCAAAACCATGTAATTTATATAACTAGTAATAAAGGCAAATGGCTGTACAATTACAAACAAGGGAAAAGGGCCTTAGGATTTTTCAAAAATTTCATTTCATTAAAACTGGCCCACAGGATGTCCTTTTGCTAAAGCATTTTTACTGTAGATACATGCTTTAAATTGCTGGAGCAGTCTGCGGAGTGTAATGCAAGTACAGTTAGAACAGAGCTGTGAGTTAAGGCACCGAAACATCAATACATCATAGTTCCAAGCACATGACAGTAGGAGAATCATTTAAGCTGGTAAAAGTATGATAGTCATGCCTAAGCTAGCTAAACAAATGTACAACATGCACATATGCTTTATTAGACTAGCAAGGACTAAACATAACATTACAGTTCAGGTCTATGCTCTGTTCCAAGGTGCGTCTATCAAATTCTTAAGGCAGTCAGAACTGGATATGTGATGCTAAGAACCCTTTTTTCCCCTAAAATGTTAACACATATTACATATTCTGACAAAAAGATTACTCCAAGCGTCATCTCTTATCCACAGCAATCATGATTTATGTCAGATTCTAAGGGCAATTGTGTGCAAGATCATGCATACTAACTACTACTAAATTCAGTACCATGTATGTAAATTGTGAAAGACTTATTACATCGACTTCTCAGAAAGAGATAAAATAATGAATATCAAAGGAGGTAAAACATTCTTAACACTGAAATACAGCAATCTCTCCATAGCTATCAACAGGCTGTCATTAGATTAATCTGTCATACATGGTGAATTCGACCATGTTTAATACTCCCTTAATTTTCTTGGACTCTAGGAGCCAGACAGAGTCTGCAAGATATGCAAGTAACACCTTAAACAAACAGAATGAATGCAGATGAACTGAGGGCAAAACATGGGTTAATGAAGCCACCTTTTCCAGAAAAAATTAAGTCTTAGATTAGATCAAATATAAATTCAAATTACTTAAATCACTGCATAGTTAGTAGGAATATTGTTAAGTTGCAGATAGTAAGGAAGTTATTTACAAAAAATACAACTATTAAGTAACTTTGTACCTGTGATTTTCTTCAGAATATGTTTAGTTTGTTTAGTTATTCAAATGATAAATGGTATCTTAGTGGAAGCAGTACATAAAATAATCTACGTTTTAATCACACTGAAAACAAATGATGGAGTGTGATAAGTATATGTGTCCATCAGACGTGCAATTACCACATGCAAAACCATCAGTGCAATGCAATACTCTTCATAAGAACATTACAGCAAAAAAAGAAATAAAAATTAAAAAAAACACCCAGCTAAAACAAACCCCCAACCTTCTAAAAAAATAATCACAGTTGCATGCAGTAAACAAATCCATGTTATCTATTTAGAAGTACACAATTTATCAAAAACTATGTGCCTTCTGCAAGAGGCACATGCTTGTGCTTTGCCTTATGACCAGTAGGACATGTTGTAGTAGGACTAACATTTTGACAGTTCAGACAAATGCGTTAAGTCAGATTTTAAAATTCACTATAATCCAAGTGAATTTCAACGCTCAGTCAACCTTTAAAAATATTAAATGTGAATAAATTTACCTGTCATACTTAAGGCCATTTTCTTTCACCTACAGCTATTAAAGATAAATGTCTTTAAGCAGGAGTTCTTACAGCTTCTTTAAATATAAAATAACAGAAAATCATGATCTAAGTAATTTTAAAATCAACAATTTGGATATAGGAGGCAGGAAACACACTACAGCTAATGGACTTTGAAACATAACCAAGACAAAGGCTGTAAACAAGGTTTTTAGACCTCTGAAGTAACAGTACTAAGTTTTCTACTTCAAAACTCCAGGGGACTGACATGTTCCCCACAATTCTAAGCAGGTACCCTTAAAAAACAATAAAGTAGTTTTTTGTACCAGGGGCTAACAAAAAAAAGCAGAAAATTAGAAGTGAAATATCTGGCAAACGTTAGCATTACATGGAATTTAACCAGTTACAGCTTCAAGAGATATATACAGCTATTCTAAGGAAAAATAAAATCCAGCTTTCCAAAAGTCACAAGATCATGGACTAAAGGTGTTAAGTCATTATTCAGCTATGGCTTACTCAGCAAAATACGGGTAACTGTTTACAAATAGACTTATTTAAGAAAGCACATTCAACACTCCAACAGAAACTACGTAACATAGAAGTTAAACAAAATTTAGTTGTATAGTATTTTAATAGTGGACAAATTCAGTATTAAGACTAACGTGCAAATATAGTTGCATTGGTCCTGTACAAATTACAGTATCTTCATGTCTTCTGCACAGCAAGAAATACTCTTGTAACTTCATGCTATATATGAGCATTAGACATTCAGAAACATATTTCCAAGTGCTACAAAATATATTCTTGAGGACATACTCTTAGCATTTAACAAGTATGAGGCAATTATCTCAAGAGAATATCAAGTGTTGTGCAGCTAAAGAAAGAAACTAAATAAAAGTAAAAACACTACGGGAAAAAAAAAAAAAAGTCTTTCAGCTGCACTGTTGCTTTTTAAAAACTTCTAGTCTAATACTGCATTTGCCTGGAAGTGTTACTATTTCCAAAATATCAGAGCTTGTCTACCTGCTAATGAGTAAACTGCCATCAGATACTGCACACAAAATGAAAAAAGTTCATAATTTGGACAAGATACTTTTTCTACGTTCTATTAAAATACTGTGAGAGAAACTAAAAATGAACTTTTTACCTTGATTAAAGACGTGATCACAATTGCTCCAGCATTCACCATAGGATTATGAGGCCTGTCTGGGAAACGGAATTTTCAATTACAAATACATCCCAAGACACATCTGTCAAACAAAACCAGTCAAGTGCAAAATGATAAATACTAATTTATTCCTTAAAGCAATGATTATGGAATATAATCTTAAATTAAAAATACTGTAATACAACATTATACATAATTTTTTTTGTAACTCTCAGCAAAGTATCTTACAGCTTAGATCAATTCAGCCTACTGCTACTTCAGAGTCCAGTAAATTTATCAGTTTGGCACAATTCCTTTTTGTGAAAATTTTCAGTCCTCTCCAGTGTTCCAATATTTGGTCAATGCAACACTTGCAATTGGAACAACCCCTAAGGGACTTTCCCATTTTTCTCCAAGTTACCAAGTCTCAGTGATTTTAAGTGTTCAAACAAGTCCTTTAAAATAAAAGAGAATTCAAGTTCTTGAATTTCCTTATTGCTGTTCATAAATACAAAATTCTGATTCTTTTTAAGAATCAGAGGTTTCTATTGGCAGCTTCTGAAATACAAATAACTTACCCATATTCACTTAGTTTAACTAACTTTATGACTGACTCCCATATACCTGCTACACTTTAAGTTTTGCGGGGTTTTTTTATCAATAATCTCCATATTTAGAGTATTTCTGCATTCCCAGTCATTCTTGGCTGCTCATGTGAATGAATCATCTTTTTTTTCCCCTTCTTTTTCCAAACAAGCTTTCCTTATCAGCTGTCTACTCTTCCCAAATACAAGTTTTCATTCATCAACACCCACCTCCTATAGCTATTTTTTTTTTAACTAACATTTTTGCTGTCCCTTCTAACTAGGATGTTGATTTTTGAGGGTTCTGGTGTCTGAAAATAATAAACCAATTCTCAATACATGGTTTGAATTTGAATTCTTTTTATTTGCTGTTACTTTATCTCCAAATTTGAAAAAATATTTATTTAAAAAAACACACACAGTGTTCACTATTTTTATATATAATACATACACACACTAAAAGGAATTTGAGATGATTGCTTTTTGGAGATTAGGCTGATATTCACAGTACATACACACACACTGATTTTCCCATGAAAATTACACTAGTCATGGTCAATGGCACTGAGCCATCTATGACTATCAGATAATCTCCAAAAACTAATCAAATTCCTTTAGTACTTTTCAGAAAGTCAGTATTAAAAGGAACTTTTTAAAAAAAATCAGGTTACTTTATTAGTGAAAAGACCAACACTCACTGTCCAAAAAACTGAAGCTCCCCTAAAATATGAACTTAATTTTTATATACTAATTTTAGTCTAGTGCCATTCCTTATCTCTCTGCAATAGACTCATGACTTGTTCTCATTTCATCTGATTGTATTTAAGATCCACATATATCAAATATCCTGTTCTACTCGTGTCAATAATGCAACTAATCTGGGTCAAATATATTTGACTTTTGATTAAAACCAGATTCTAAGTAGCAAAACGTAACATATCCATAGCTTCCTAACACTGTCTCTCCTTAGGGACCAAAAATGTGAACACCAGTCAAAGATGTTACAAGTCAAATGACTATTCACACCATCAGACTGCTGGTCCAAAGAGACATCTGGAGGTCATCTCCATCCGCCCACTCAAAGCAAGGCTATTGCCAAGGTTACATCAGGTCAGTCATGCCTTTATCTAGCTGAGTCTTGAAAACCTCTGAACACAGCAAATCCTCTACTTCTCTATGCATCCTGTTCCTCCTAGATGACAAGTTTACCCTAACACCCAACCTGCACCTCCCAAGCTACAGTGTGGGGCCACTGGCCCTTTTTATATCATCCACCGCTACCAAGAGTTACATAGATCTTTTCTACACAATTGCTCTTCCAGAGTTTTTAAGTGGCTCCCAGGGGAGCCCCTAACCTCCCCGTTCCTTGGGAGCTATGTGCCCTGGACCCCAGGGCACCTTGGTAGCCCTCCATTGGAGCCCTTCCCAGTTTTTCAATATTCTCCTTGAACTGGGGATCCCAACTCTGGACACATAGTCCAACACAACACTGGCCTCATGCATGATGAGAATACACTGTCACCCTCATTCCTTGCTCTAGCTACGCTTCTCTTTTTTCCAGATTCCTCTCATCAATATTGACTATCATTCTAGTTCATAAACACATTAACAACTTAATCATATACAACCCATTCCAAAAGTATTTTTATAAATGTTTTGCTCTTGATTCTTCTGCGCATCTCTATGGTTTCAATCTGCCAGATAGTATAAAGAAAAAAAAAATTCCCAAACCTCACATCACGTGTATTTGAATAGAAAGGATGTGTAATGTTTATTTAGCATTCATCACTCAAAAGCTTATCAATGGCCAAATCCACAGAACAGATTATACCCACAGAAATTCTATTGCATCTCATTTCCCTGAAGCTGTCAGCACTTACCTTCAATGTCACAAGGCATTCTTGGTTACTTTTTCCTCTACTCTGAAGATTCCTGTCTCTCACTGCTTAACATCTCAAACTACTTGTACCAGTTCTGGCCACTTCACAACCAACACATCACCATGTGCTCACCTCACACAAAGAATGGCAAGAACCTTCTGATGAAAAGGAACATGGACTTCCTGAATGTGCTTCTGAAATGAAGTTGTGTTTTCTTGCCCCCTTGGTGAGTCAACAAGGAACAATCATTGCTGGACCCGTAACAGCTAAGGGGAGGTACAGCAGTCTGGCTTACCACATACTAACAAAACCTCTTCTTTGAGGGTCTCTCCTACTGCTACCTAACACCAGCACGTCACAGAGCTAGGACACCTTCCATTAATCCATTGCTGCCTCTTCTAATCAGAATAAACCCTGTCAGGTTATCCAGCTCCCAGGAAAGCAATTTTCACCATTATCTGGATAGCACCAGATAATGCTTTCCAAACCCCTCCCGTACATAGAGATCTGTAAGTGACAGATAACCTTTCTATCTTGCCACAATAGCTACAGGCTTCTTCAGAGGTGGTTGATGTCCCAAGCCTGCCAGTGTTTTAGAGGCATTTGGACAATACCCTTAATAATGTGCTGTCCTGGTTTCGGCTGGGATAGAGTTAATTTTCTTCATAGAAGCTGGCATAGTGCT